>CAXKVV010000932.1:0-25660 GCA_964058805.1 Schoenoplectus triqueter | reverse complement strand
TTTAATGCACGCATCTGGTATTTCTTCACTGATTTATTATGTGCCTCTTCGGTGGAGTCTTTGACTTGATTAGTCAAAAGTTGGGGATATTTTTTGGGGACAAGAGTGCGGGGACGGTCATTAGCCTCCTAATTTATAATAATATAGATTTTTTGTCTTTTTAATTAGTCGTAACGAATGATTTATAATTGTTTTTATTACATTGTAATCGTTAAATTTAGATCTAAAATTTTAAACCATCATTGTATTTTCTTATTATATAATACATTAGTTTCATTGTGCTACATTTCAAATTTATAAAATAAATTGTTTTGACAGTCTTGTAATTGTGCTGAATGCATAATGACTTATAATGTTGTGTGCTATATGGATAATTTTTTTTACACTATATTTGATCCTTACTCCACAACGTAACATTATACGATTATGCGTACATTACAGAGGGTTAGTCATCCATTAAAACTAATGATTTTGACAATAATAAAATATTTTTTCAAAATTCAACAAATTAAATATGATTTACATTTATATTTATATATGTTGTATACATAAAAAAGAATGGAACTTTAATTCGTATGTAATAGCATTAGATGATACATCATATAATATTTCACTTGCACTACAAGAATAATGGGATAACTGCTGCTAAATTAATTTTACAGCGGTTATCAAACAAAAATCATTGTAAAATGTGTTCTTTCAACAGTGATTATTAGCTATTAATCTCTGTTAAATATTTCACAGCGGTTATTTACTAATAATCGTTGTTAAACCTTTCAGTTCTACGGTGATTCCCTATATAACCTCTATAAAATATTATTTTGTAGTGTTTCTTTTGTAATAACCGTTGTTATATATATATATATATATATGTTTTTATTCGAGGCTTTCTCTCCCACTCGTTTAAGAACCCTGTAGCTGCCAGCACCAGCGCCACTCGTTTCAGAACCATGCAGCCGTCAGCACCAGCGCCACTCGTTTCAGAACCATGCAGCCGTCAGCACCAGCGCTATTAATGAGCTCATCCAACAACACCCCAAACTCAAAATAATTGCTCTCTTTCTTATTTATCTTGTTCCATCTATTTATATCCATCCCCGAGAGTGAGATCGACAGTAGGAAGGAGCAAGAAAGGCAGCGGGTCAGAGTGACAATGACAGCGATATGCAGCAATAGCGATAGCGGTTCGGAGCGGCAACGACAGCGATACGGAGCGACAGTGATAACGGTTCAGAGCGACAATCTGATTTAAGGTCGACACTTGAACTTTAACTAATGAAAAGGAAAAATTAATTTAGTATTTTTTGCATTATATTATATGATTAATTAGTGCATTTGCATGATTAGAGTATTGTCATGTAGAAACCGAACATTATACCGTTACTTGAACTATTTTAGGTCGGTACCAATTCGAGATTAATCCGATAGGGATCAATCTCGAATAGTCCCCTTTTGGGACAACTCTTTGAATATTTTATCTCAATTAGGATTAGTGAATGTAAGCTCAGCAATTGAGAGTCCAAGGAAGACACGTGCAATATTGTAGGGCCTAGTAGGAAAGTACCGAACACTAATAGTGATGATAATGCAGCAAATTTAGATTCGAGTTCTGATGTACGGGAAGAAGTGGTCATTGAAAATGTCTAAATTAATGTCTAAAATTTAGATGTTCAATGTATTAATGATAAACTTGATGAAATGATGACTGATGTTGAGGCTAATTTTACTAATACTCCTGGATTGTTTGAAACTTTGATTAAGGAAAAAGACATACCCTTATTTCTCAGTTGTAAAAATTTTTCAAAAATGACTACTGCTTTTAAATTATATAATTTGAAGGCCAAAAAACAGATGGAGCGACAAGAGTTTTGACTCCTTGCTCGATCTTCTTGCCATAATGTTCCAATGACGTGTTGAGTGTGTCACTTAGAACGCCCGAGCATCGTGAGAGGTTCACATTGTTGATTCTCTCATCGCAGGCATCGTGAGATGTAGCTTTCCGTTTGTCCTTTCCATAAATGGCCTTCATACTAACATATCCCTAGGAGTGGCCTCTATGGTTTCTCTCTAACCTTTTTAAGTCTTCATGTCGTTTGCAGCTACAGACACAGATAAATGAGCTCATGAATATCATATTGGAGCAAAGAGAAAATATTGATGATGCCCCGTCGATCTAGGTTAGCTCTAATCACTTACCTGGGCTACTAATCGATCTGCAGGTAATTATATGTCACACAATCAATAGTGTCAATGTTCAATTGGAAATAAAATGTGAGTATGATTGTATAAGTTATTGTTTTAGGCTCCCACTCTGTGCATGCTCTTGGTCGAAAAGGATAGAGTACGGATCATTGTAGCAGAGGAGAAGGCTTACCCAACTAGCGAGGGAGATCGAATTTATAATGAGCCTGTACCCGTTGACTGCTACAGGGTGTGTCTCGAACTAGTCCTCGACAGATGTGCCGAGTACAACGTTCCATACCCGACGGAGGAGGACCATCCAGAAGTTAGGAGGCACCGAGGGGCCTTTCTCAAGTGGCCTAAAGTCCTAGTGTTATTTCCCGATCATGTATCATGTAATACTTATCCTAAATTGTTTTTCACTTCAAACCTGCACTAGCTAACCAATAAATTATTATGCGTAGGATAACACCCCTGAGAAGTCGGTACGGGTGCCGAAGAGGATGGACGCGACAAATCCACCAAATGTGGGGTCAAATGTTGAGAGGCCACCGCTTATTCTGAATGAAGTCATGTTGGGATTACCTAAGCCCTACCACGACCTCCACCGGATGCTTATGGGGCAGCACCGCACTGCTTGGGAGATAAATTACAAAAAAGAGCTCTTCAACCTTGAGGATGATAAGAAGTTCATTACTCTTAGGTTGGTGGAGATCATCAAGGTCTATAAGAATGAGTGGCTCGGCATGCAGATCATGCAAATATGGTGCATGTACGTACTACCAAAACTAATAACTTGGTCAAATTATTAGTTTTATGTCCTAGGAACCAATCAAATATTGATGGCTTTATATTTTATTCATGCATTGGGTGATTTTTATCATTTTGTTCCTTCAGTATTTTATTATAAATAGACCATCTGGGTTGATGACTTGGAATTGCAGAACTCTATTAAATAAATTAATAAATAATAAATACTCTAAATATCTCTAATCAAGATAATTAACAGAAACACTAATTATCGGAGAAGATTAGTATGTGGATTAAAAGATGATTATGTTCTGCAGATCATATGATAAGGCGTTATCAATTTATCTATGTCAATTGGGTAGTCATAATGTGTTGCTAGATACCGCTTATGATTTATAGAATTAAAAGGAGTTTTATTTCTACTGACAACATAACACAGATCCTCCCGGGTCACATTATATAAGCTCTTAACTAACGTGATAAAATTCAGTCATAAATATGACAACCTTAATCACTAATATGTGTAACATATTATAATATGAGAAATTAATTATTTAGGTCATAATAATTAATTAGATTAATTATGCCACAAATAATATATTGTTTGGGCCATAATAATTAATAGGCTAATTTGGCCACAAAACAATATGGCCCATTGAAGGGGGTTGCCATGAGAAGAGAGAGAAAGATAAAAGTTATTTGATTAATTTTGGTCAATAAAACTTTTTGTTAAAAGTAACAAATGGTTGTATGAAAAACAACAAATATGGTTGTATAAAAAGTTACAATAACAATTAATCTTTTATCAAAAGTTGAAAAAGATGTAACTTTTTATTAATAAAAATATTTTGAAAGATCTCAAAATATGGGGATATAACCCCTTGGCTGACCACCCCTCTCTCTATCCCATTTTTCTTCTTCTTGTTCTCATATTTCTTGTTCTCATGTGTTGAGAAAAATTTAGAAAATTAAACAGTTAATTTTGAAGGGTTGAAACCTTGATTAAGAAAAATACTAATTTGTTCTACTAGCATAGAACTATTAGTAGTTAGTTAATCCTAGGTGGATACTTGGAGAGACGTCATCCTTTTGGCGCTCGACAAGATAGGAGAAGAGCTCGCAACCACCATCATTGGAAGTCTACACCTTCGATTATGATATCAAGGGAGGTATGAGCTTCTTAACCCCTTTTCGGTTTAGTATCAACTAGATAACAATGGATCCTTGGTTGTTGCTTGTAAAATTTTTAAAATTTATACCATATGCATAAACTAAAATCCTAACAATTGGTATCAGAGCTAAGGGCATTTTCTAGTTGATTTTTAGCCTATTTATGTATATTTGATACATAAAAATATTATTTGGATGATCTATTTGCTTGTATTCCTTGGCTTATTTTTTTAATTTGGATTTTACAACAAGCTTGAGGTCTCTTTTATAAAAAAATTTCAAACAGAAAATTCTTGAAATTTTTCTTGACTATTCTATTTCATAGACTATCATTTGTGACCATAAATGATTAGTCTATTTGATAGAATATTTATTTGATGCATGAGTTGCATTTTGGAGTTACCCGATTGGAGAAAATATTATTTCTTTTGATCGAACGGTAAAATATTTTTAAAAGGAAATCTACCCATTAAATAATAATACAATCTCTCATCCAAAATTTGTTTATAATGTCTAGAGTAGAACAAAATTTATTTCATAAATTTTGGATGAATTTTAAATGTGATTCGATGAGAAACCGTTTTAGTCGTTGTGCTGGAAACAACACTGGGGTCCCTTGTTGTGACCCAAGTTTAACTTAGTTCAGTTTAGAATTACTTGAAATATTTTTGAGTGATTGTTGTACTATTGTTATAGTAATAGTTTAGACTAAACAAAGTACGGATGTATCTATGAATAAAATCTAAAAGTGGTAGATGATAAGGTTGTTTTAAATTAAGACTGAGACGTTTTTTATTTTTATTCTACCTCTAGGATTGAGATCTATCAAAACTATTTTAATAGGTTTATATACATGTCTAAAGGAGTCCATGTGAATTTTTTGAGATTTTGTAGGCACCGAAAATATTCGGGTACTTTTTTCAAAATGTTTGTATATTGACCAAGTCAAGTTAAATTAGATTTATTAATATCATTGTAAGTTAAGAGTTAAAAAAATTATATTATAATCATTTATTTTCTGTTGAAAATAAAGAAATTAATTTTGAAGTGTCAAAATTTAAGACTAGAGTTTAAATAATCAAATTAATTGATGTTTTGCAAAGTTTGTTTGAGTGATTGCGATTTCTCAATTTAAATATTCGTAAAATTATAATAAAACTTTGTTTACTCTTACTTGCTGTTGACAAAAGTATTTTAAACCTATTTACAAAAGGAGAATGACAAACAAATAAATTTAGAACCAAATAATGAATTAGGGGCAAATAAAGTAGCATGTACATGGTATATGTGCTAACTTATTTTTGTAGGTGGATTGTGGGTTTGTATGGCTCATGATTATCAATGCCTAGTGTGCTGTATGAATGTTGTGTGAATATTTGTAATACGGCCTAAGGTGCCCTTGATTATTAATCAGATTAATTTAATTATGGCAAAGTATGTTAGGTTGCCATTGATGTATTATTTCATTCATAGCTTGCATGCCACCTAGGATTTAGGATTAGGGAATTCTAAAATGTAAATTTTTATTTTTTTTAGAATAGTTCTAAATATAGAATAGGAATGGATGGGTGTTAGTAGCTTCGAAAATATTTTTTTCATGGAGATGATCGAAGAAGCTACAATATGCAAGCGGGAGCCATACAAGCTCACGAAGCATGTGTTATGATTTGAGATGCTTATTTATTTTATGTGTTGTATGATTGAGTATCATAGAATAGGTATGGGTGTATGTTGACATGACTATAAAAAAAACACATAAAATGTCAAGTCCCATAAAATATCAAGTGTGAATACCCTCCCTACTCTATCATTTTCAAATCATCGATCGTATTTCAATGGGACCTACTCAGTAGGAGTTGTTTGCTCTCTTTGGGAGTTGAGGGATACGTCCGACGTATCATGAATAAATAGAGAAAGGTTAGCTTGCAAAGGTTATCAAAACAGTTTTGGACCTAGGGGTATAGTTTATAAATTGTATAAAGATATTAATTAAAAACCAAGAGTCATATGGAGATATGATCGGTAAAGTAGTTACCCGTCTAAAATAAACTAAATCAAATTCATACCGCCGCTGGTTTGTCTTAGTTAAAAATATAGATCTTGGACCTACTACAAAAGGGGACGATTAATTGTAGTGAGAGTTTTATTACTAATAAAACTATACATGAATAAAATAATTAAGAACTTTACTTTGAATATTTGTAGATTATGGAAATCAATCTTTTTCGCTGCGTTCGATCTTAGAAAAGAAAAAACTCGCCTCCAACGGTTCCAATTATATTGATTGGCACCGTAACCTTAGAATTATTCTGAGACAGGAGAAGAAAAAGTATGTCATATCCACTCCAGTTCCTCTGTCTTCGGGCAACAAGGCCAGCAAGGAGGAACAAGAAGCGAAAAACAAGCATTTTGATGATGAGTCAGATGTGAACTGTCTCATCATAGCTGTTATGAGTCCTGAGCTTCAGAAGTGTTTCATGGACTCCACTTTAGACTCTTGTGAGATCATGGAGCAACTTAAGGAATTGTTCCAAAAGAAAGCTCATGTAGAACAGTGTGAAATTACCAAGGCTCTTGTGGAATGCAAAATGGTTGAAGGTAGCTCTGTAAGCTCTCATGTTATGAAGATGATGAGCTACATGCAATAACTTGAGAAGTTAGATAATCCCGTATCACAAGGGATGGCTATTGATTTTATCATCAACTCTCTCACACCCAGTTATTCAGGTTTTGTCATGAACTTTCACATGAATGACATGGAGAAGAGTCTTGATGAGCTCATTGGGATGCTCAAAACGACCGAAGAGGACATTAAGAAAAGTGATCCCAAAGTTGTGCTAAGTGTTAGTGACAAAGGAAAAAATATCAAGAAGAAAAACACTTACAAAACCAAAAAGGACAAAGGAAAGGCTCCAGTGAAGAACATAAGTGGTCCTAAAGGAAATCAAAAATTGAAATCCCCGACTACTCCTCACACTGAGTGCTTTTATTGTAAGAAAAAAAGGACACTAGAAGAGAAACTTTCCAAAGTACCTCGCCGACAAGAAGGCAGGGAACGTCCCTAGCACTTAAGGTATTTTTATTATTGAAGTCAATATCACTACTTCTAATTCTGAATGGGTATTTGATATCGGATCTTGTTCTCATATTTGTCAAAATGAACAGGCACTAAAGAATAGAAGGCAGTTGAAGAAAGATGAAGTAATGTTACGAGTTGAAAAATGTACGAATGTGTCCGCAGTTGCCATAGGAAATGTAGAATTAGCTTTACCTAGTGGACTTTTGTTGGAGTTCAAAGATGTTTACTTCATTCCATGTATTTCTCGAAATATTATATCAATTTCCTTGTTAGACTTGGATGGTTATCATTTTGCTTTCAAAAATAAATGTTGTTCTTTCTTTAGAAATGATATTTATTTTGGGAGTGCAAATTTATTGAATGGTCTATATATACTTGATATTAAAAGATCTATTTTGACTTTGGATAATAACAAGAATTAAAAGACCTCACACGAAAGTATGACTCTCATGTGGCATTATCACTTAGGTCATATAAACGAAAAATATATTAAAAGACTTCAAAATGTTGGACTCTTAGATCAATTTGGTTTTGAATCAATTGATACATGTGAATTATGTTTATTAGGAAAAATGACCAAAGCGTCTTTTACCAAGAAAGGTGAAAGAGCAAGTGACTTGTTAGGTCTCATACATAGTGATGTTTGTGGACCCATGAGCACTTATGCAAGAGGAGGTTATCAATACTTCATTACTTTTACTGATGATCATAGTAGATATTGATATATTTACTTAATGAGACATAAATCTGAATCTTTTGAAAAGTTCAAAGAATTCAAAAATGAAGTTGAAAATCAACTAAATAAGAAAATTAAGGTCTTACGATCAGATCGTGGTGGCAAGTACTTAAGTCATGAATTCGATACATATCCAAAAGAATGTAAAATTATTTCACAACTCACTCCACCTGGAACACCTCAATGGAATGGTGTTTCCGAAAGGAGAAATCGAATTTTGTTAGACATGGTTCGATCAATGATGAGCAAAAGTGACTTGTTCATTTCTTTTTGAGGTTTTACATTAGAAACAACAATATTTACACTGAATAGAGTTTTATCGAAATTTATAGATAAAACACCTTATGAGATAAGATTTGAAAAGGTTCCTAATATGTCATTTCTCAAAAATTGGGGTTGTGAAACATATGTCAAACAAATGATATGTGACAAACTTAGACCCAAATCATATAAGTGTTATTTTGTAGGATACCCTAGGGAAATCAAAGGGTACTACTTATTTAATCATGTCGAGAATAAAATAGTTATTGCACGACTTGGTACATTTTTAGAAAAAGAGTTTCTTATAAGGAGAAGTAGTGAAAATAATGTGAACATTGAGGATGTTCAAGAAACATTAAATATTGGTGATTCAACATTAGATGTTATGTTAAGTGAGAGTGAGACTATATAAAATATACAAAATATTATACAAGAGAGTTAAGAACAAACTTCACTCGTCCTACGAAAGTCTACAAGAGAAAGTCGCCAATCCGAAAGGTATTTGGGACTTCATGAGATTCTTATGCTTGATAGTGAGGATCCAATAAATTATAAGGAAGCGATGGAAAGGCCCGATTCCAATGAATGACTTGATCCAATGTAATCTGAAATGCAATCTATGTATGACAACAAGGTATGGACCTTGGTTGACATTCCCAAAGGGATTAAACCCATCGAAAACAAATGGGTCTTTAAAAAAAAGACTAGCATGGATGAAGATTTAACTGTGTACAAAGCACGGCTTGTAGCAAATGATTTCAAGAAAATTTAAGGAGTTGATTATGATGAAATTTTTTCGTCCGTGGCTATGTTCAAGTCAATTAGGACTTTATTAGCAATTATCGCATTTCATGATTATGAAATATGGAAAATGAATGTCAAAAACACTTTCCTAAATGGCTACTTAGAAATGATGTATACATGACACAACCTGAGGGTTTTGAAGATCCTAAAAGTGCTAAGAAAGTATGTAAGCTTCAATGATCTATTTATGGATTGAAGCAATCATCAAAAAAATAGAATATACGTTTTGATGAAGAAGTCAAGAAGTTGAATTTCATCAAAAGTAATGAAGAGTCTTGTGTATATAAAAAATTCAGTGAGAGTGTGGTTGTGTTTCTTGTTCTTTATGTGGATGATATACTTCTAATTGGGAATGATGTACCAACCTTGAATAATATCAAGAGTTCATTAAAAAAATTATTCTCAATAAAAGACTTGGGTGAAGCTACGTATGTATTAGGAATAAAGATCTATAGAGATAGATCAAGAAGACTCCTAGGTTTGAGTCAAAATACATACATAGACAAGGTATTAAAAAGATTTAGAATGGAAGATTCTAAAAAGGGATTCATACCTATGTCGTATGGTATACACTTGAGTAAAACTCAGTGTCCTTCAACCAATAATGAGCGTGAGGAAATGAGTAAGGTACCATATGCTTCAGCCATTGTTTTCGATAATGTATGTTGTGTTTTGCATATGTCCTGACGTGTCATATCCTCTTAGTGTGACTAGTCGATATCAAGCTGACCCAAAAAAGACACATTGGACAACAGTCAAGAATATTCTCAAATACCTTAGAAACACTAAGGAATTATTCCTTATTTATGGTGGAGAAACAGAGCTCGTTGTAAGGGGTTACACCGATGCCAATTTTCAAATCGATGGACATGATTCGAAATCGCAATCAGGCTATGTGTATATTCTTAATGGTGGCGTCACCGAGGTTGAATACATAGCAACGAGTGAAGCAGCGAAAGAGAGAGTTTGGATCAAGAACTTCCTAACCGAGCTAGAGGTGGTTCCAAGCATCTCAAGTCTAGTGGATCTATACTGCGACAACACAGGAGCCATAGCTTAGTGTTTACCCTTGAAAAATCTCAAGGATAAAGTTGCTGAATAATTAAAAATCAATTATCAATAATAAATCATAAGAAGAGGAAAGAAAAGGGAAGGAAATAGAGGGACCACCAGCTAGAAGAAGTCGCTGCCGAATTCTGGAGCAACCGTATTTGTCCCACAAGAAATCTTAAATGCAAAGCAAGGATATAAATACCCAACCATCTCCGGCTCATTCAAGGTGGGTGATCCTCAGGAGATTCCAGAGGGAGAAATCTCCTGAGAGGTCAGCCATCTGATCACATTTTTTTCTAACAAGTGGGACCCACTTGGCGGTCACTTGCAAGCAGCTCTGACAGCCTAAAACTAGCTTATCTACTAAACATAATCCAGCCGGAACAAGGGTTAAGCATTAATCCCACAAGGAAATTCTAAGTGCAAAGCAAGGGTATAAATACCCCACCATCTGTTGTTCATTTGATGTAGATGACACTCAAGAGATTCGGGAGAGAGAAAAAGATCTCTTGATGTGTCATCCATGTATTCACTTTTCCACTGACAAATGGGACCTACCTGAAAGTCCCATGCATATAGCTTCAATAACTTGGACCTAGTCTATCCAATAAGTTTAATCAATCCGGAACAAAAACTAAGCAGTAATCCCACGAGAAAATTTTAGACAAAAGTCAGAGGTATAAAAGTCATGCCATCTCCTGTTCATTCGAGGTGGATGACCCTCAGGAGATTTAGAAGAGAGAGATCTCTAGAGGGGTCATCTATCTAATCATTTTTCACTGACAGGTGGGCCCCACACCTCAGTGACAAACATCAAAGTAGTCAAGATTAAACCCTAAGAATCTACCCCCAGAGCATACTCTAAGAACTGAAGTAGTATAATTCCTATACAACGAGAACTGTGTCAATGCCAAGCTAGTATTTTGATACAACCAATCATGAGAAATCTCAAATGTGATTTTACTTCCAAGGCTAGCCAGGTGCCAAAGCTGTGAGCAACCACCTGGCTATGCCATGATTTATGCCAATTGTTGACAAGTAATCAACTTTTGATCAAGACTGTTGATCAAATCAAACCCTAATAAATGTCAATACAAGTTTAATTGGTGTTTAATTAGGATGGTTTCTGCAAGAGAGAGATATTGGGCAGAGACACTGAGCTACAATTGAAATCTGGGATTAATTCAAAGGAAGAAACAGGGTTTTCTTGACAAAAGAATTTTTAATTCAAAGAGATAGAGGTAAAAATGGAATTCAAAATTACAGTGGTGATTATCATGAATTTAGGGATTTTTGGTGAAAATTTCATAATTTTTGGATAAGTGGAACTATTAAAATAAATTCAGAGAATATAAAACAGATTAAATAGGCAGATCAAAGGGCTGAGATTTGATCAAGATAACTCTGGGTGCAACTTGGGGACAAAGGCCTCTTTGGGTGCAAACTAGGTACAAGAAAACACAGAACATATAAAATAGCAGAGGAGAGAGGGTGTGCCACGTGGCAGCACCAGAATAGGCCAAGTCTGCAGACATGTGCCACATGACACACATCTATCGAGCCACCTCAGCACATGTGGGCCCCACACCAGTGAAGTCAGCCAAGAAGTGGGCCCCACCAACATGTCACGTGGCAGTTGGTGATAAGGTCATCTCAGCAGTCCTTCCACATGGCAGCACACGTGGCATCACATCAGGCAGCACTCATCAACAGATTAACTTCCACACAGTCAAACCCATTTGACATGTGTCACAACCTGATTGGTGCCACCTCACCCTAATTGATTACATGGAAGTCATTAGCCCAAACCCTATGTCACTGACTGGTGGGCCCTATCAAGCCTAAACATTGATTAAGCCCTAAAGTATAATTAAGCTGCAAGATTAAATCCTGACAAGTGGGGCCAGGCTGTAAGCATTACAAGTCAGAGGCGCATAGCTACTTGTTTACCCTTGGAAGATTTCAAGGATGGATAGATGAATAAATGGAAATAAATTGATGATTAATGATAAATCATAAGAGGAGAGAAGAAGAGAAAGCAATGAAAAGATGGCCCACTGATCAGAAGAGGTCGCTGCTTAATCCCGGAACAAATCCATTAATCCCACAATGAAATATTAGGGTGAAAGACGAGGATATAAATACCCCACCACCTCCTACTCATTCGAGGTGGCTGACCCTCGGGAGATTTCAGAGAGAGAAAATCTCCTGATGGGTCAGCCATTTGATTATATTTTCTCTGACAAGTGGGACCCACCTGGCAGTCCCTTGTAGATGAATCTAACAACATAGCCTATTTGATAAGTCACCCATGTGACCATTTTCACTGACAGGTGGACCCCACACCTCAGTGACCTGCTATAGGAGTCAGAGTTGAACCCTAAAAATCTGCCCTTGGAGCTAACCCTAGAAAGGAGCTGAAGCAGTATAATCCCTATGCTACATGAAATGATGTCAATGCCAAGCTAGCATTTTGATGCAACTAGTCATGAGAAATTTCAAATGTGATTTTGCTTTCAAGGCTGACCTGGTGCCAAAGCTGCGAGCAACCACCTAACCATGCTTTGATTTGTGTCAATTACTGATAAGTAGTCAGTTCTTTGACCAAGTCACCCTCATGTTAAGGGATTGAAAGACAATTTCACAAGACTGATCAGGTGCCAAAGCTGGGAGCAACCATCTGATCAAGTCTAGATCTGTATCAACTGTTGACATGTAATCAACTGTTGATCAGATCAAGCCCTAATGAATATCAATATAAGTCTAATTGATATTTAGTTAGGGTGGTTTCTGCAAGAGGGAGATAATTGGCAGAGACACAAAGCTACAATTGAGATCAGGGAGTAATTCAGAAGGAATAACAGGGTTTATTTGACAAAAGAATTTTTAATTCAGAGAAGGAGGGGCAAAAATGGAATTAAAAATTACAGGGATGATTATCATGAATTTAGGGTTTTTTGGTGAAATTTTCATGATTTTTGGATAAGTGGAGCTATTAAAATAAATTCAGGGAGGATAAAAGCAGATTGAATGGATTAATCAAGGGCTGAGATTTGATCAAAGCAGTTCTGGGTACAATCTGGGGACAGAGACTCATCTGGGTGCAAACTGGGGATCCCAAGCACATACACACAGAATCAGAGAAGAGAGAGGGTATGACACGTGGCAGCATTTCATTGGGCCACCTCATGCCACGTGTCAGCACCCCATTGGTCCACCTCAGCCAGGTGGGCCCCACCACCACACTGACCTGACATGTGGGCCCCACCAGCATGCCACGTGGCAGGCTATGACAGGTCCACCTCACCCCAATACATGCCACACGGCACAACCAGGGAAGCCCACCTCACTCTGTTAATGCCACATGGCATGATACTACAAGGCCACCTCATTTAGCCTATGCCACATGGCATAATACCACAGGGCCATCTCACTCTGTTAATGCCACATGGCATGATACTACAAGGCCACCTCAGCAGTTGTTAAGCAGGTCATTAATACTAAAGGGGAGTGATTAATCTAGCAGCCAATCAGAACATGCCAACTCAGCCTAATTAGCCCTAATACGTATACTAATCAATTGCTGTAAGCCTAGACTCTGTAATCTTACAGGTGGGACCCTATTGTCAGGATTATGAGTCAGAGGCGCATAAGCCACTATGTAAACCAATCTCATTCAAATACAACTGGAATTTAAATAAAAGAGAAAGAAAGGGAAGGCGTACCTGGCTCATGCACATCATCCCTCTGACTATGGGCCCCACTCTGCTGCGGCTCACATGCGCCGAGACCGGCCTCCCCGGGGGCGCTTTCTTCTTCTCTTCTTCCTCTTCTCCTTTTTCTTCCGCGCGACTGGCCGAGAGGCGCCATGGTTGAGTGGGCTAGAGATGGCAGAATCCTTCAAATTCATCCGATAGAAAGGTGTATTTCATTGATTAGAACATGTATCAAACATGAATTTCAAGGAATATGGAAAGAATAAAGGGAATTGAGTTGAGGCAGTCAATGAGATTGAAATTGGGATTGACCTTCGCAAGCTTGCAAAAGTGAAATTAATTGAACAAGCAGCTTTCTTTCACCAAGGCGATGCTCCCTGGATGCAAAGATAGTACCCTTTGAAGCCCTGCAATAGTATTCCACCAGATCATCAATCGGGTAAAAGGCAGTGAGCTCAAACTCAACAATAGGGTATAAAGACAATGCAAAGGACAAGGTGGATCAATTACTGAGACTAATAGGAGGCTAAAGGAGCTCACAATTGAATGAATTGAAGAAGAAATGACAACAATGGTGATTGAGTGGAAAATCGGGCTCAAATGGAGAAATGGAGATTTCTCACTATACAGAGGCTTTTATAGTATTTCAGAGAGCTCTCTGGCGATTGCCAAGTGTGGAGAAGGTGCTAGAACAATCCAGAAGTGAATGAAGACTAGTCAACATGAGAGAGTGGCAAAAGAGTGAATAAGAAAACCTTTGTAACTAACTCAAACGGCCTAACCACTGACAGCCGACTCAATTGAGTAATTAGAAAGCACAATACATCTTAACCATTGATCTAAACTGAACCAAGGGTGGAGATTGAATCCAAGCCATGATCCAAGTGCTAATCCTCTAACCAATCACCATTTAGCAAATTTCACACCTTAGCCTATATAAACTCACAGAATTAGATAGAAAGGGGGCTCTGAAAAATTCTGGCAATTGAGAGAGAGAGAGAGAGAGATACAATAGCAAGAAAAGAAAAGAAAGGGTGAAAATCATCTCCAAGGCCGAAATTGAAATCAATTGATAGTAGAGCAAGCCTAGCTCTCTCAATTCGATTGAAATTTAGCAATCTTGGTGCATTCTCAATTGAACAAGGTAAATGTAAGATGAGAATTTCAGTTGTTGCAATTATGTAAGCCGATTTAGCCATTTCTATTGGAATTTTCATTTGCATTTGATTTCTCTTAATTTCTTCATTAATTCTTGATTTATGATCTTCAGTCTTGCTCTTTTCAAACCCAATTTATAATATAAATCACTATAGCTATCTGAATGAGATCAGAAAATTCAGCTCAAACATTCAAATTTTGAGTTTAAATCCATTTTTCAGTCTTTTTACTTTGTTCTTCTCTAAGCAAAGGGTCTGAAGGTACAAGATTGGTAGTAGGTCTCTTGTAGGCCTCCCATTCTCCATTTGATCAGTGGATTAGACAAATTGATAGAAGGATTTCCATCCTCTCAATACTGTCGGTCTGACAATCAATGAAATTCAAACCGATACCATTGTATTGAAGTTGAATTGATGACTTGAACATGGTAATGTGACAGTATCACATATGTAAAAGGAGAAGCATCACCAAAATCAAGCATCAGTTGAAAGGAATTTGATTGTTTGAGTTGAATCGTGTGGTACCAGTACATAACGAGATCAATTACTCGAAGAAGATTGGAATTTAAGCAAAATTGAAGAAATAATCCAGTATGACATCAACTAGCGAAGAGTAATCTAAAAGATTTTACAAGAATCAATTGGCAATTTGATCAAAATAAGCAATCAAAAGCAATCGGTACCGAATTATGAACTGTACCGAAACGGTACTGGATTATGTAGCAATCTGGCCGATGGATCTCAAATCAGAGATCAAGATCATACTTCTCTGAGTAAGGCGATGCTAGGGGTGGTGGCCGATTATCGATCAAGAGCTCCGATCACCGGAAGCGTGGTAGCACGTATCTCAGTGAAGTGATCAACAGAGGGGATGAAGAGAAGCTTCTGCGCGAGATTTGATGCACGGACACAGATCTTAATGAATCTCAAAGAAATCCAACGTCTCCCGTGAATCAACTGTTAAAAGAAATAATAATGAGTGCATCTAAATCGTTCATCTACTAAGAATTAATCTCAAAATATATCGGACGGCTCAAATGAGAGTAAAGTTATATGAAAGATATGCACTAATCTCGATATGGATCCAAAGGCCCAGATTAGGCCCAATGATTAAATAATAACAGAATATTAATAATATAGAATAAATAAATGATTTGAAAATGTTCCTGAACTCCAAATTGACTCAAATTTGTTTCTAAAATTTTCTTATTTTCCATACTATTTTTCTATACAATAATATTCCAGTTTTAAAAATATAATCATGATAGAACAATTTAAAAGCAAAAGACATTACATATATTGATATATTTGACCTAGCTTTGACTTGTCATTTTAAATACTATAAAAATTCCAAAAATTTAAATAAAAATCATAAATAATAATTAGATATATTTTACTGATTTTTCAAGTGATTTTTCATGAAATAATAATGATAATAGTAATATGCCATAATAAATGATAAGATTAGCTATATTCTTTGATAAATAAAAAAATATATAGAAATAAATAATAATGGATATTATGTTGATATTTTCTAATAATAAAAATAAATAGTAAAAAAAAATACCAAAAATATATACTACCATGATAATAGATAGTAAATACATTTTCTTTTATAATAAAGAATGATAATATAGTTTTATAATAAAATGAATTGCATTTCTTTTGTTATTTCTATACAAATATACAATATAAATATTTTTGATGAATAAAATGTAAATAAAATAATAGTTATAATAAAAATATAATGAATTTCATCTCCCATGGCCATCTTTCAACTAATAATAGTAATAATAAAAAATCTTATATTTTCTATAGATAATAAATAGAAATAATAAAATATATACATAATGAATAGTATAATAAATAGAATAGAATATTAATAATGATTTCTTTTTAGCTATTATAGATTTTGAAAATAAAAAAATAAAAAATAATAATAATAAAAAAATAATATAGCTAACCATCTTTTGATTTGTAAATAACTTGTACATAATGAATAGTGTTTCAACATAATGAAATATAATAATGAAATTCTATTACTTTGGCCATTATAAACATTTTGAAAATATAAATAAAAATCATTGCCATTCTATTTTCTAGTATTTTATAAGTGATTTCTACAAAATAAATAGAGTTTAGAAAATAATAAAAATGAAATTCTACTACTTTAGCTATTATAAAAAAAAATCCCAAAAATATAAATAAAAATTCTAGTTAATAGCTAACCCCTTTTCCTATTATTTTTGTAAGTAGTTTCTCTACATAGATAAATAGAATCTTAAAAATAAAAAAATATATAATAATAATAATAATAATAAAATAATAATAAAAAATAATAGTAATAATAATAATAATAATAATAAATAAATGCATCTTTATAATAGAAATAATAATGGTAGATATTATATGATATATTTTGTGCATTTTAGGAATGAATAAATAAGCTCACACAAGGAATGTAGAGCCACATAAGAATATTTGCACACATGATATAACCTTTAGAACGATTAGTCAGGACGAGAATATCTTGACGTATAATGATGAAGGCTTTGATAGCAACATAAGAGGATATGTCGAGACAAGAACATCTTGACATTTGATGAAGAATAATAAGATACGTCGAGACAGGAATATTTTGACGTATGATGATTAAGGCTTTGATAGCAACATGAGAAGATATGTCGAGACAAGAACATCTTGACACTTGATGAAAAATGATAAGATACGTCGAGACAGGAACATCTTGATGTAGGATGATTAAAGCTTCGATAGCAACATGAGAAGATATGTTGAGACAAGAACATCTTGACACTTGATGAAAAATAATAAGATATGTTGAGACAGAAATATCTTGACATAGGATGATTAAGGCTTCGATAGCAACATGAAGAGATACGTCGAGATAGGAACATCTTGACGCTTGATGAAGAATAACCAGAGCTGCGACATCAACATGGAGATACATGTCGACTCTGAGGAAGAAGAACATTACGATGTCCTAGAGAGGTGACATCTTAATGACTCATTACCATGAGCAAGTAACTCATGATTGAATACGCTCACACAATGGGTGTAGGGCAACATAGTAATTTTGCACAAGTAATGCAACATGTAGAATGACTAGTCGAGACAAGAACATCTTGACGCTCGCTGAAGAATGATCAAAGCTACGACATCAGCATGGAGAGATATGTCGACTTTGAAGAAGAAGAACATTACGATGTCCGAGCGAAGTGACATCTTAATGACTCGGTGTCATGAACAAGTAATTCATGACCATTTGAGCTAGTAAGACTGAACTCATCCGTCGATAAGTTCGTCTTCTGGCTCATTTCCCGAGACTGTGAGATTGAATCGATCTGTGAGTAGATTCATCCACAAAACAGTGAATGTGAACCGTTCTGTAGGTAGGTTCCTTCACTAACACATGCCTCAATGTTGAACTGGCTCAGTGCTTCAGGTTTGACATTGTGTGTAATTGTGTTTCCTAGGTTTATGAATCGGCTTAGTGCTTCGAATTCATGATCTAGAAGATCAGTGAGAAGAAACACGTGGGCCATATCCACCCTTCTCCTGATTCACCAACCTCAAGATCAACCGGCTCAGCGCTTCGAGTTGTATTTTGTGTGATTGGTTGTTGACTAGTTAAGATTGAACCGATCTGTTTGTAGGTTTATCTTCTAGATCAACGGAGGTCGAGTCGTTCTGTATGTAGACTCACCTCAAGCCCCTCTGAAGAGACTAACCTAGTCAGGTTACATCTCGAGGTGGCATAGACTGAACCGATCTGTTCGTAGGTTCGTCTTCCATAGGACAAAACCGATCTGTTTGTAGGTTTGTCTTCCGTAGGGTTAAATAAAGACTGAACCGATCTGTTTGTAGGTTCGTCTTCCATGGACCCCTTTTTATGAATCTAGACGACCACTTGACCATCTTTTAACTATACTATTTGCTTCTCTCTTTCAAAGATCCAGAGGTGCCTCGAGGTTAGTAGCCCAGGGTAATTAACGGTGGGGGCTTGCGCCCATCGGAATCTACAAGAACTCACAATCACTAAAAAAAACCCCTGAATGTGCATCCAAATATCTCTAAACGGCAGAATCGGCCGACGCCCAGCAGATGCACGCTCGGGAGGGATCTCCGTGTCCTTCTTCCGCGAACCCATCGCCCAGCGGCGGTGCGGCGGCGCGCGAAAAAGGGTCGCACACTACTATGTGAACCAAACTCATTCAAATAAAACTGAAATTTAAATAAAGAAGAAAGAAAGGAAAGGCGTACCTGGCTCATGCGCATCATCCCTCTAGCTGTGGGCCCCACCTTGTTGCGGTTCACGTACGCCAAGATCACCCTGCCCGAAGCTGCTTCCTTCTTCTTCTCTCCCTCTTCGTCTCTTTCTTCCGCGCGACACAGAAGGAGGTGCTATGGGGAAGTGTCTTAAGCACGCTATTTTCTCTAGATAAGATTGAAATGAGCAAGACGACATAGATTAGAGCAAGTATGAGCAATGAATTTCAAAAAATTATAAAAAGAATGAGAAGAATCAATCAAGGCAGTTTGCAAAATTGAAACTTGCAATCAGCTTATGCAAGCGTAAGAGATCAAATTGGTGATGCTTACATTGTGTTTCAACCTTCACGATGCCGACTATGAGCTCAGACTAGCACAAGGGAGGCTCTAACCTAGTGCTACACCAATCCACTACCTGAGTCAGTGAAGGAGTTCTTGATACTCGATCTCAGTAGTGTAGGTCTTCAAGAAAGGATGTGAGATTGATATTGAGACTAGAAAGAGTATGAATGAGCTTGCAATTAGAGAAATAAGCAGAGAGACAAAAGGTGGTGCTTTGATTGTGAATTGAGGCAAATCAGAAAAGAAAATGCTAGTGACGCCTAATTGATATATATAGACCTAATTAACTGACTGAGGTGAGTGCTACTTAGATTGGAGAAGGTTCTAGAAGAGTTGAAATGAGTGCAAGTGACGGTTACAAGTGGCAAGATAGTGAATATAAGGAAAACAGTAACTAACTCACCACAATTTGTTATTCCTGTCAGTTGCCAAGTCATCAATCCGTGGACTTAGTATCAAGAAGCACAAAGGGAGCCAATCCTGACCATTGACTCGCAAAATGAAGGGTAAGATGGAGTGCCACATTAGCAATCCGAGAAATTGAACAAACACAAACTCTCCCTCACTCCTTGTTTCTTAGCCTATATAAACCCTTTATACAGAGCTTAAAGGAAAAAGGGGGGGGGGAGCAATTGACAGTTAACAAAAGAGAGAGCGACCTATCAATTAGTAGCAAGAGAGAAGAGAGAAAGAGTAAAAAGGAGCTAATTGAGTCAATTGATAATAGTCTTGGTTTTCTCAAGCCAAAGTCTCTCAATTCGGCCCATTCAAAGCTACTATACATTCTATTCGTTATCTACAAGATCACTGGTATGTATTTCTCTGAGTTTGAGATGTAATTGAAAAAGATTTCTTTGGATTGTGCAATAAACTCGGCTCTTGTATTGAACAGTATATAAATCTGCTATTTTTCTTTCAATTTCAGTCTTATATCTTGATTCTTGTATTTCTCTTTGAATTCTTTGCTCTCCATCTCTACTTTTCGATTGAATTTCAAGAATTACTAGTGTTGCATATAAAATTAGTCATGAACCTTGAATAAGCAAAGATCTGAGCTTCTAGTTTGAGTTTTATGTGATCATTTGCATCTTCTCTCTTTTGTTTTCCTATTACCTGATTGTACAAATGAGATTGGTAGTAGAGCTATATAGCTCTCCCATTCATCGCGAAAATTAAGAACCAGTTCATTATTGAATCGGTAGTAGGATTGTCTAATCCTCCTGATTTTATCGCTTGAATGATTGTTATGGCACCTTACAATCGATTCAAAGTGTAAGAAAGTACAGTAATTGAAGGTAATTCGGTACACAGCCCTTGAACAAACACGATTGGTACCGTGTCGAGCAACACCAAGGCTAACCAGGCCATATACGACAATTTCAGAAAGAATTGACCTCACAAACGAGATTAGAAGGCATAGACGATCAATAGCAGAAGATCAATTATGAGAATCGTTGATCAATTAAACTAAATTTGTGATTGAAAACTCAATCGGTACCGAGTTGAACACTATACTTGAAATGGTACCCTCGTACATGCTAGAGTACCGTACCGATCTTCGATCAGATGTGATAGAAAGGTTCCTGACAGTAAGGCGACGCTACTAGGCCTACCTGATCGGAAGGGCGGAGCTCCGATCACCGAAAATGACTTCCAGCGCGAATCTCAGCATAGAAGTCAACGGGACAGTCAAAGAGATGAGTGTGCACGACTTTCAGCGCATAAACACGAAGTTTGATGCTCAAGAACGCATCTGGAAGAGATCCAACGTCAGCTGTAAATCGCAGCTTAAAGGAAAAAGGGAAGAGTTGATCTGAACCCTTCATCTCAGATAGGTGGATCTCAAAGCAGATCTAACGGCCCAAGTAATCCACTGCTAAGTGAACATGCCCAACTGAAGAAATAAAATAATTTGGGCCCAACTGTGAAAATAAAAGAACAAATAAATCTAAGCCCGGTTACAAAAATAAAAGAGAAAATAAAATGGGCCTAGTAGTAAATTAAATCTCGGCCCATTCAACTAAACCCAAAATTCAATTAATAACAGAAAATTAAAAATAAATAGTAAATAAATCATTTAAAAATGTTCCTAAACTCCAAATTAACTCAAATTTATTTCTAAAAATTCTTTGTTTTCCATAGTATTTTTCTGTATAAAATATTCCAACTATAAAAATATTATTATATAAAAAAAACTAAAAGAAAAAAGATACTATATTGCATTTTCCTAATTAATTTAGCTTTGATTTATCATTTTAGATATGATGAAAATTCCAAAAATTCAAATAAAATCTTAAATTATGATTAGATATATTTTAATGATTTTAAAGTGATTTTTTATAAAATAATAATAATAATAATAATAATAATAATATACAATAAGTAATAATAGAATAAATTCTATTCCTTATATATTATAAAAAGAATAAATAAGAATGAAATTCATTAACTATGGTTAAATATTATTTTTAATCTTTTTCATAAAAAAATAAAATAAATAATAATATTAAATAGCAAATATAACTTACTCCATTTTAAAAATCCAAAATAAAATCATATAATAAAGTAAATTACATTCTTTTCGTTAAAAATCTAAAACTCAAATAAAAATATAATAATAATAGAATAAATACTATTATTTTCAGTTTAAAAATACTAATAAAAACATAATAAAAATTAAATCATTCTTAATATTTTGGTGAATAGAATTCAATAAGGAAAATAATGATTGTAATAAAAGAATATAATAAATTTCATTCTATTAGCTATTATAAAAATTCTAAAATTGAAATGATAAAAATAATAATAAAATAAAATCTTATTCAAAAAAGTCTAAAATTCAAATAAAAGTCATGAAATTTATTTTCTATTATTTTTACAAATAATAAATAGGATAGGAATAAAACTCAAATAAAATCACAAAATTCATTTTCTATTATTGTTTTACAAATAATAAATAAAATAAAGTAATAGAAAGCTTAAAATTGAAAATAATAAAATTCAATAAATGAAGTAAAAATGAAATCCCACTTTTAAAAGTCTAGAATTCAAATAAAATTCATTTTCTATTATTTTCCAACAAGTAATAAATCACTTTTCTTTTATAAATAGAATACAAGTAATAAAATAAAATCCTATTCTAAAAATCCTAAAATTCAAATAAAAACACAAAATTCATTCTCTATTATTTTTCTACAAATAATATATAAAATAAAAGCAATAAAAATAAAATCCGATTTTAAAAGGGTTAGAACTCAAATAAAATTCATTTTTCATTACTTTTCTATAAATAATAAATAGAATAAAAGTAAACAAAAATCATAAATAAAATAAAAAAATAATAATTCTTTTATCTATCATAAATACTAAAAATAAAAATAAAAAATAGCTAACTCATCTTTTATTTTGTAAATAATTTTCTACAAAAATAAAATAGGATTTAAAATAATAAAATATAAAATTCTATTACTCTGGCTATTATAAAAATCCTAAAAATTTAAATAAAATCATAAATAGCCAACTTATTTCCTATTATTTATACGTAACTTTCTACAAAAATAAATAGAATTTAAAAATAATAAAAATAAAATTCTATTACTTTAGCTCTTATAAAATCCCAAAATCTAAATAAAAATTCTGAATAATAGCTAACCCATTTTCTATTATTTTTATAAGTAATCTTCTACAGAAATAAATAGAGTTCAAAAATAAAAGATAAATCTACCTTTGTAATTGAGATAATAATGAAAGGAATTATCTTAAAGAATCAATAAAAATGTAATAATCTTTCTACACTTCAGAGATGATTAAATATGCTCATAAGGGGTGAAGAGTAACACAGTGATCTTGCACAAGTAATGCAACATTCAGGACAATTAGTCGGGACAAGAACATCTTGACGCTCGTTGAAGAATAACCAAGACTGTGACATCAACATGAAGAAACATGTCGACTTTAAGAGAGAGAAAAATATTACGATGTCCGAAAGAAGTAACTGTTTACCCTTGAAGAATCCCAAGGATAAGTAGCCGAATAAATGAAAATAAAATCAATTATTAATAATAAATCATAAGAAGTGGAAAGAAGAGGAACAAGGAAGAGAGGGCCCACTGATCAGAAGAAGTCGCTGATGGAATTCCGGAGCAACTTTATTTGTCCCACAATGAAATTCTGGGCATGAAAGGAAGAGTATAAATACCCCACTATCCCCTATCCACTCAGCATGAATGACAGCCGAGAGGATCGAGGGAGAGGAGAGATCTCTCGGGTGTCACCATGTGATTATATCTTTTCTGACAAGTGGGACCCACCTGGCAGTCCCTTGTAAACAGCTCCAACAACATAGACCTAGCCTATTTTACTAAGAAATTTAATCAACCCAGAACAAGAGTTAAGCACTAATCCCACAAGGAAATCCTACGTGCAGAGCAAGGATATAAATACCCTGTCATCTCCTATTCATTTGATGTGGATGACGCTCAAGAGATTCAGGAGAAAGGAAGAGATCTCTTGATGGGTCATCCATGTAATCATTTTTCACTGACAGATGGGCCCCACACCTCAGTGATCGAATATCAAGGGAGTCAGAATTAAACCCTAAGAATCTACCCTTGGAGAAAACCCTAAAAAAATTGAAGCAGTATAATCTCTATACAACTAGAACTGTGTCAATGCCAAGCTAGTATTCTGATACAACCAATCATGAGAAATTTCAAATGTGATTTTGCTTTCAAGGCTGACCTGGTGCCAAAGTTGTGAGCAACCACCTAACCATGCTTTGATTTGTGTCAATTACTGATAAGAAGTCAGCTCTTTGACCAAATAACCCTCATGTTAAAGGATTGAAAGTCAATTTCACAAGACTGACCAGGTGCCAAAGCTGGGAGCTACCATCTGATCAAGTCTAGATTTGTATCAATTATTGATAAGTAATCAACTGTTGATCAGATCAAACCCTAATGAATATCAATATAATTCTAATTGATATTTATTTAGGGTGGTTTCTGCAAGAGAGAGATAATTGGCAGAGACACTGAGCTACAATTGAAATCTGGGATTAATTCAGAGGAAGAAACAGGGTTTTTTAGACAAAAGAATTTTTAATCTAAAGAGGCAGGGGTAAAAATGGAATTAAAAATTACATGGATGATTATCATGAATTTAGGGATTTTTGATGAAATTTTCATGATTTTTGGATAAGTGGAGCTACTAAAATAAATTCAGGGAAGATAAAAATAGATTAAATGGATTAATCAAGGGCTGAGATTTAATCAAAGCAACTCTGGGTGCAACTTGGGGACAAAGACTCATCTGGGTGCAAACTGGGGATCCCAAGCACATACACACAGAATCAGAGAAGAGAGAGGGTGTGACACGTGTCAGCACCTCATTGGGCCACCTCAGCATGTCAGTGCCACGTGTCAGCACCCCATTGGTCCACCTCACCCATGTGGGTCCCACATGTCTGACAAGTGGGTCCCACTTATGCCACGTGTCAATATTTCACTGGTCCACCTCCCCAGCCCTTGCCACATGGCAGAACACTATCAGCCTTCTCAAAGACACATGGCAGTCCCTGGTTGGTCCACATCACAAGCCACCGCCATTTGGCAGCCTGTGAATGGTCCACAACAACAAGAGAAGTGCCAAATGGCAGCATCAGAGTGAGCCACCTCAACAGCCAAGTGCCACATGGCACTTCCCTATTGGTCCACCTCAGCCATGTGGGCCCCACCACCACCATGCTGACCTAACATGTGGGCCCCACCAACATGCCACGTGGCAAGCTGCGACAGAGCCACCTCAACACCCACATGACACATGGCAGCACACTAAGTAGCACACCTCAGCAAATCAAACTATTCCTATTGACACATGGCACCTACTAGCTGATGCCACCTCGGCATAAGTTAAACACTAACATGGATAATTAACAAGGTGATTAATTATGTGGCCCTATCAGATCATGACAAGTCAGATCCATTATGCTTAAGCAGGCTATTAATCAATTCACAATTAAATCCCATGGGCCAAGACTCAACTGCTTACAGATGGAGCCCATATGTCAGGACTATGAGAGTATAGCGCACACTAGCAAGTATGCACCATGTCTATACACATT
>CAXKVV010000931.1:0-32698 GCA_964058805.1 Schoenoplectus triqueter | reverse complement strand
AATTACACATGGCTAAAATTGGTTAAATTCCTACGATGTAATAATAAATTCTCGATATCGAATTATAATACATAATTTTATTTAAATGAATTTAATGATTCATATATAATTTTTCTCTCTCCTAATTTAAAATAGGCGTGTGTGATATAATTGAGGTGAAATTTAACTCTTAGCTTGATCCATTTTTTTAATATTATACTTTAAAAATTATCATATTTGACTATATTATTGTTATTATTATTATTATTATTATATATTTTTATTTAAAAAACATGTTCAAATTTTCTTAATGTATAATTTTTATTTAATATATTTAAAACTTTTATATTTTAAATTATTTATTTGAGAACTATTTTATCGGAGTGAATTCTGAATTACTACTCTAGTTTACATAGAACCAGCAAAAAGAGGCGAAAGGAGAAAAATATTGAAAACATAATTTTAAAAATAAAAAATAATTTGAAAGAGAAATTGAAATCGAATTAAAACCACTGATATTAATTACTTTGATAACTCAGACAATCACCAACAATAATTTGTTCTTTTCATACAAGAAAAGTTTTTCTGTTTGTGGAATGACAATAAAATTTAAACAATTCATATATAGTGATTAATGTATAGTTTTTTCGTCGTATATGAAATGATTTTAATCCAACAAGAAGGGGAAAACATGTGTATAAATCTTTGGGGAGGTATCACTAACAATGAGCTATTTCGACAATCAAATTAAATTTTTAAATAAATGTTAAAAAAATCTTAAAAATAAAAAATATAGATATATTTTTGTACTCATAGATTGATAGTGTTTTAAATTTGATATAATTTATTTATCATTTGATAGTCCATCACATATCAAAGTTTTATATAATTTATAACGGTTTTAATTTAATTAAAGTTTTATATAATTTATAATGATTTTAATTTAATGAAAGCTTTATATAATTTATAATGATTTTAATTTAATGATATTTGATGTAATTATCAAACTATAATGACATTGTTAGTTCTGAGAAAGGAGTTGAGAATTAGATAGTGGCGGCATGGCAAAGGTTATTATTAGTAGTTCCATCCACCATGCATCCGTCTCTTTATATCCATGTTTCTTTGTTTGTTGTCATAAAAAATAATGGGTCTGACAAGATCTCCAACCCAACCAAAAAAGCCATAAATAAAATTCTGGAAAAAGAAAAAAAGTGGGTCAGATTCGGTCTCAGACGGTGTTAATAGTGTCTGATCTCTCTCAAAAAAAAAAAGTGTGTGTGACCAGTGATGTCTGTACTCTTGACCTGATTTGTACGGTATTAAATTGTGAGTCCCATCCCCACTTTCTCTGTCTGGCATCTCTGCTCACATTTTTCCTCGAAACAAACTCATGTTGTTGCAATAGTAGCACTTTATCACTGGCTCCCTGCTCTGCCGGATCCGGATCCACTGTCGCGCGGTACGGTGCGGTGTAGCATTTGATTCGTTCGATCACTTCGAGATTCGAGTTAATACTTTAAAATTCGAGTTAGCATGAATCTCAAAGTGATTGAACGGACCACGTGCTGCACCGCACGGTACCGCGCAACAGCAGATCTGTTCCTGCTCTGCCATAGGCAACCATGTGAGGTGCCAACTCCTTGTTGCTCAAAGATGACAAAGTGATGTAGGTGTGGAGGAGAAATATATCATTAGCAACCATTGCATATGCTTTAATAATGCGTTACCTTCTTAACTACACTTCCACTTCTTCTTAATGTGCACGACATATGATGTTGATATGTGATATTTATCATGACATATTACTTGCCTCCAAGCACACTTTTTTGGGGGATCAGTTTACCTATAACTTAAACTAATGCCATTATCAGTTTATCACGATCCCTTTGTATTTTCTTTTTGCTATATTGTTAGAACTAGGAAGCAAGTTGCCCATAAAAAATATTCAATGAAAATTTGAGAACCAACAGGACCACTCTTCTTATTTTATTTTACTTCTATCATTTTGTTATTTTAATAAACGATGACCAGCGCAGAGGAAGAAGTAATAATGTCATAAATTTATACAGACAACTGGTCAAGCCAAGTTGCGCAACAAAAAATTAGACGAACAAGATAAATTCGTAACTATTCCAAAAAAAAAATGTAATATAAAACTTATGTAAGCCGTACCGATTTTAATAATGCACCAAAACCAGCTCATAGTAATGATGATGCTGAAAACGAGCTTATTGCTGTTTGGCCAAACACCTTCCACGCTGTTTAATTTAGTTTTGATTTTAACATCTAACCATATCTCATTCATCAAGAAGCACGAAATTAAATGAAATCGCAACCGACAATACAGACGAAGTTGCTCGTCTGGTTTGATTTTGAATTCATCGGTCGAGTTGCAATATTGTAATATGGTGTTTGAATCGATGAACTGATCGAACTGCTCCTACTCTGTCATGATTGATACTTGCTAGGCAATTAGGGAGGGGACAAAGTAGACAGAGGGTGCTCGAAATTTTGCAATTCTGTTGTGGATAATAATTAGAATATATTGTCATTGATGGAAATTAATTTTAATATAATTTTTAAAATAATTAATCTATCGCATAACAGCTCTTATAATTTTACAAGTACATATTCGAGAAATTAGAATATAATTATGTTTCCTTTCTTCCTATGATGCTGATTTTTTTTCTTATATGCTTTATCTAACCCAAACAAAATTTATTCAATTCCTTAACAAAATTAAACTACCGAAATATAAATAAAAATTTCAGAACGAAACTAGTATTTTTTTTTTTTGACATGAAAGACATTGGCATTAGCTAGCAAAAACAATTGTCTCACGCAAAGTACATGTTTAAGTTGTTGATGTTTGTTCTCCTCCAAATATATGCCTAAGTCGTTTCCACTTTTACCATTGTTAACAACTTAAGATTGAATATCCAAAATTCATGTGATTAAGAAGATCTAAGTCAGAGGCATAAATCTTTTTTAATTTATTAAGGATGTTAGAACATTTACATCTAAAAATATGTAGAACTCAAATTGTTGGATGAGGAAAACACACCATACGTTGTTACTTGCCTCGCTTCTGTCAACCGATGATAATTTTTGTCTTCCCAAAATCCTTTTCTTTATTGAAATATAAGAGTAATTCTAGTATACATATAAAAAAAATATTTATGTGTTTGCTAATGATTGAAAGTGTACAGTATAAAATATTAATGTGCTTGCTAATGATTGAAAGTGTATTAAAATTTAGTCAATTCAAAAGAAATTTTTTTATTTTAGCAGTGAAGTTTCAATGACATTGTGATAAATTATCAATTAATTTTTAAATTATTTTAATTGTGATACACCTTGTATTTAAGCTTGTAGGAAGCCATCAGTGATTTTAATTTTCTTTTATCATTAATTTTACAAAATAATGTACAACAAACAATGTATTACTATAAATTTTAATTTCGATATACGCTAGAATTACTCATACAAAGAAGGAACTAGTAGAAAACCATTGATTGAGCATAATTTAATGATAATTAATTGAGTTCACGTCATGAATAATAATTTATATCTCTTGAACTTAGATTGTATTACGTACTATTAAATTGAACACAAGTAATTGTTATAAAAACAAAGTTTGTTTCAACAAATGGCATCTAGAGCGATCTCTTATGAGAGGAAAATTGTTTAAATCGTTTGGAGCTTCTATTAGGATAATTATGAATTGAAATATTGTATTTTTAATAGTACGGATTAAATCGAGAAGCAATGAAGCTTGCTCTACCAACGCGGTCCAATTGTTAGTTTGTATATTAAAAGAAACTAGATGAGGCAACATAATAAGCTCCATTCCACGAGCAAATAACCATGTTGCTTCACACATTCACCGTACAAGTAAATTCGGTTATTACCTTCAATAACTACGCCAATAGCTATTTTTGATGGGAATTCCTGGATTTATCACTCAATCGGTATTTTTTTTTTCCTAAGGCCCCGTTCGGCCACGACGCTGTGGTGTAACTTTTTCTTACCACGGTAACAATATTTTTTTAGTTCAAAACCTTTGTCCAACTCCAATCCCATTCCTATCGGTCCACCAAACAGAATGGTGTTTGGATGCCATTTTCTGTTCATGTGGGAATGGGTTCTATTGCCCAAATATTTTCCCATTCTTCAACAAAATCTGAGCAAAAACAAATTATACCAGACTTCGTGTTTTTTTTTTCCCAATCACGGATCATCTCTTTACTTCTCTATTTATTTTCCCATTGACAATGGGTTATTTTGACAACCTTGACAATAGGCCTCTAAATAAATATAAAAAATCTTAAAAATAAAAAAAATATAAATATATTCTTCTACTTTTAAATTGATGGTCATTCAAATTTCATGTAATTTCATTATCGCTTGATAGTCCATCAAAGACCGTTAAATTAGAATCGTTGCAAATTATATGTAAATTTGATGGTTTTTGATGGACTATCAAATGATAATGAAATTGCATGAAATTTGAATGACCATCAATCTAAAAGTATAAGAACACGTCTATAAACTTTTTTTTTTCATTTTTAAGATTTTTTATATTTATTTAGAGATCCATTGTGGAGGTTGTCAAAATTACCCATTGTCAACCGATCTCTTCTTTGATTTTATTGATCTTTGTGTAGATGTCAGTTTTTTTATTTAACTGATTTTAATGAAATAAATATTTGCAATTAATAACTATTAATGATTATTTATTTATTATAATATTTTATCATTAGTAATATCTAATTATTAACAGTAATTAAAATGATTTGTATTTTGTTAATGACAATATTATTATTAATTGAAATTTATTATTGATTGTGATTGTTTGCGAAAAAAAAAATTCTACTATTAATCATGACATCATGATAAAAGTTATAATTTTTTACTATCAAGTAATAATGAAATAACTTAAAATTGATTGTACTAATATAAATTAGTCACAGTCAATAATTAAAAAGAAAAATGAAATCCCCTATCCATATTTCCCATGATACAAACAAACAATCATTTTTGTATACCCATTATTGTTTGAGTGAGTGTGGGTTTTCATTAAACTACATAGTGGGTTCCCATGTTCACGTAATCCCATCCCATATAAATAGGATACAAACGAACACTTCATACTTGATAACTAGAAACTCACTGCACAATTTGCAACAAAATCAATGCAAGAGGAGAAGCAGACAAAAAAGGAACTAAACCGTACTAACCACGCTAAGTGCAGTTTTCTAAAAGCGCAGAATTCCAAAGTAAAACGAGGAAGGTCGTGCTTCAGTTTCCAACTCAATCAAGATGAACAAGTTATTAAAATAGAAAGCCAACAAGGCACCATTAATTGTCACGACCAAATAAAACGGAGAAGAGAATCACAATTAATGAAATCCATTTAAACTACTTGCATGGATATGAAATCGGAACCAGTCAAATACGCAAACTGAGCAAATTAACTAATTAAGAAAACAGAGATGCGCTATAATTTCTGTTGCTGCTGCGTGCAACTCTTCTTAAAATAATTCAATAATTCACTATAGCCAAGATAGCATCATTGCTTGAGCTATGTAAATCAGTTAATTGACGAATCTGAGTAATAATATTTGCCGTTTGTAAATCATTCATGCACTGGGTATTCCCTGTTATCAGATAATTGATGAATCTGAGTAATAATATTTGCAGTTTGTACATCATTCATGCACTGGGTTTTCTACACTGTCAAACTCTCCTCATGGGAAGAGAAACTATCAGTTCTACAGAAAATTAAAACCAAAAAAAGAAGTTTAAACAACAATACATTTCATTCCCTATAACAAAATAATTCAGGGAAGTAAATGAAAAATATATATATTATAAGGTTAGCTGAACAAGATGACATCCAACAAAAAGTTAATTTTACCCAACTACTTCCCATTCATCAAAACAGAACTGGTATGGATGAAAGTTTAGTCTCAGTACACACCGGACACGTCGAAACAACCGCATCACATCCATCACATATGCACAGATGCCTACAGGGGAAAACCAGCCTTCTCGCATCCTTCTTCCGACACACACGGCACGCAAATTGGCTCACTGGCACATCATCCCGACATGTTGACTGAACCTCATCAGTATCACCCATCCCCTCTTCTAACACATTCCTGTCAAATCCATTTTTGAGAGAGTGTTCCATTTTAGACCGCAGCTTCATCACAATCGCCTCATTGTTTCTGGCAATGCTGATCCAGGTCTGGTTTTCAGCACTCAACTGGTTGAGTCTTTGTTCCAGTTCAGCATTTCGCCTAGTCAAAGCCTCAAGCTCAGCCCCTTTTTGAACCAGGCACTGCATTGCTGGACCCTTTGTAAGCTCTGACATGATGGCCCGTTGGAAAACCTTTCTTTGTTCTTCAATTGCCAACTGCATTTTCTGCACCTATTTTTGAAAATGACAAAATTCACCAATCAATGCATGAATTATGCCAAGAAACATTTAAATTATTAACAAAAACTATGAACACAATATAGAGCGAGAGGATCAGAGGAAAACATATATTAACATACCTCAAGCTCAAATATCTTGTCAGTATCAGCTGCGAGCTGCTGGAAAATGACTGCGAGTTCATGCTCAATACTAGTCGACCCAAAACCCGGCAAAGCTGTCCTTCCACTGGTAGAGGGCAAACCCGACCCTGCCAATCGGGCTTGGTTTAAAGTCATAGGTCCGGAGACTGCACACCGTAAAGTAGAAAATCCAGAATTCATCTGAGAAACTCCGGTGCTAGCATAACCACAAACAGGTAACGGACACATGAAGTTTGAACCGCTGGTGTTGGGAGGAAACCCTGAATCCATTAATCGAGGTTGTTTAACAGGTCTCTGGGCGGAGCCCGTGATCAGAACAGGATTAATAATAGGTGCTCTTTGGGTTGGAAGTACTCCGGTGAGTGGCACGTCGGTGGAGAAGGTTGGTGGATATGGAAAAGCCATGATTGTGTTATCCCGAGCTCTTTTCTTGACTAAAGAGGCAGAGGCGTTGTACGTAAGTTCGCTTCTTTGTGGTGTTTCTTCGCTAGAAAGCTTCTTTATGAAGTTCATGTTGTTGCAATTGTTGTTATTATAACCTGAAACAAGAAGTAGAGAGGAAACAGAAATCAGTTCACGCTTTCTCGCTTCTCTTTCTTTTTCTCGCCTCCACCAAAAACCAATTTATAAATGAAATAAACAGGAAAGGATAGAAAAAAAGAAAAGAAAAGAAGGAAGAGACGAGGGGCTAACCGAGAAGAGCGGTGCACGCGGGAAGCTCCTCAGTTTGATTTGTTCGCACAACAACTCCTCTGCTTTTCCAAATAAAATAGAAAAACAGGGCATCAGCGCGTATACTTTGCTAAAGAAAGTAGGATTCAAGAACTGAAAAGATGTGAAATAATAGGTGGCTCGACTGTTTTTTTTTCTGTTTTAGATGTTTTCTTTTTCTAACCTGGTGCAGAAATCAGGCTCAAAACTGCTCGTTCCAAACTCAGCCTGAACCACCATTTTCAATCCCTTTTTATCTTCTTGTTTCACCGATAATGTCGCTTGCTTGATTTATCCAGTCTGTTTGTGACTCTTTCTCTGTGTGTATAAATTTACAAGAGATAAGAGAAAAGGGTAACGAAATGGCATGATTAGTGCAAGGTGGAATGTATATATAAGGCAAAGGAAAAGGAGGGAGGGGAAGAGAGTAGAATGCACGATTCTGTCAATGTGCGCTCAAGTGAAACAAAGCGACAAAAAAGATAGGATAATGCACGATTGTTTTTTAAATAAATCTTATTAGAGACAATTTTTAATTGGCAGCGTAGATATATACCTGATTAATATTTTTAATAGCAGGTGGTAGCCGTCCATAAAATAAGACTCAGGAAAATTGCCAAAACAAGGAGAAAATCTTAACCTGGTTTCATACCTGTTGAATTTCTGTGCTTAAAAATAATTTTAAAAATAAGATAAAACTATTCGAAGTATATTTTTCTTTTAACATGCTGACTATTTTATTTCTACGTGCGGTGCCATTGAAAGGACTTTGCAAAACAAAATATCGTATAAAATATAGAAATTTTAAAAATTACCAGTCCAATCAATCAATCAATCAATCAAATTAGTAAAATATGTTCTCTCAAAAAGAAAAATAAACGCAAAATCTCATTGACGTGATAGAGGTGGGTTTGTACGGGTGCGGTTTGGGAGATCTCTATCGCCTCCGACTAATACTAATACTAAATTAAATTAAATAAGTATATAAAGGAGCAACAGACAGTCAAACCGGATTGATGGCATGTTAACCTCTTTCGCTACCACTTCCTACTTATCAAAATATTTTATTATTATTTATTAAAAAGAAATCATTAATAATTATCTATTAAAAAATGGTGTCAGCTAGAAGCCTAGAAAGGCAGGATTAGGAGTGTATCATCGTAATTATTCAATTCTTCTTTATTTTTTCCCAGCATGGGCCTTCTTTTGCTTTGAAAAATTGGTAGAGATCTAGAAACGTTATGCACAAATTTAGGTGCAATTTTTTATGATACCTATGGTCCGATGGAATGGACCTATATAATTGGCTGACTTGTAATTAGCAATTACGATTCCTTGTGCGATGCTCTCGCCTTTACAAAAGCAAAGAAATTGAACGATCATTGAATACACTGTCACGGTGTCACCTACAATTGGATTATTAGGCCACTCCAACCTGTTGGAATTTTACCAGGTTCTGTAATGATGATAAAGTGTGAATGATACATCGAGATAACTCATCTATAACCATAGTATAAACTTTTTCACAATTAACGTTTATCATATATACACCGAATCTGAAGTTTTTCTTGGAAAGTCGGATCTGAGTCTCCTAATTAGACAAAGTCTTTAAGAGCTTGATGAGCCCTTGAAATTAGCACGATCGGCCCACTCAAAAACTCTATTCTTTTTTACTACTTTTCCTCCTTGTAAAAAAAAAATAAATGGGTCTAATCTCAGAAAAATGATTTCTTTTTAATTCGACCCTTTGAACAGTTTTCGTTTCAAATTATGCACCGTTATCTAGCCTTTGTATTTAAATTATATTTATAAAATCTAAAAAAATAAAATACTAAAGAAATAACAAAATACAAAAAGTGTTCACTATTTTTACATTTCTAATTATAAATTTTATTTGTTTACTATTTTGTGCTACATTTTTAGCTGTATTTAAAAATAACAAAATAACAACGGAATGAGTGTATCAAGGATCGAATTCTTCCTTTAAAAAGTCAAACTCTTTTGAACTCAACCCTTTCAATACACTTATTAAATTCGAATCTTATCTGACCCTCTTGTAGATAAGTTAGATTCGAACCTTCAAGACGATGCCTACTAATATATTGCACATATCTGAATTTTACAAAATATAAATATTTGTCATTTGACATTTGAGCATTATTATATTTTTATTATTTCAGGTCATCCATGAAAATAAAAAAATACAGTAAAAAATTAAATAAATAATAAAATTTTCTTATTTTTGTGTTGTTATTTTATTCAGCAACTTGTATTTACCTTTCAATTATGTTCGTTTATTATATTAATTGTTAAGTATATTAAACAATTGTTATAACATTGATATGTCATAATTAGCGGTGTCAATTATTGATCGACCTGACAGATTAACCTGATCCGATCTAAACCTAATCTATTCCGACATGGTCCGAAGATAAATGGGTCGGATAAGGGTTTAATTTTTTTTACCCAAATTGGGTCGCATCTAGGGATGGCAATGGGCCGAGTTTATATCAAACCCGAAGCCCGGCCTGTTGATAAGCCTCAATTATATATCATGTGCAACTAGGGTTTTAATCTCAAAAATTATGCATTTCATGATAATTATTAAGAATTTACGTAGATTTTGTGTCGAGTTCGAGATATTACTGCGTTTGTTATTGTTTTGTAGGTTAAGGAGTGTAAACAAGGATGTCAACGTGAGAAATGAGGTTTCAAGCGAGATGGCTCGAACCTACACGAAGAAATCAAGTGAGAAACACTTTCTGGACATAAATTGTGGACCAAAAAAATGGGGTTTGCTCTCTAGAATCGCGCTGTTAAGAAAACACAAGAATTGCGGACCGTAATTATTGGGTCTGGAAGCGTGAACATATGATTTGAAAGCGATTTCTCATTGAAATTAAGAGATTATTGCATCCCTTCGTCCCATACATCTCTCAAATGGCTGGAGAACATATCCCAAGCAAGAAAGAAGAGGAAAAACATCATTGGAGAATAATTTGAAGAAGCAGAACTCAAGAACCGACCGATAAATTGTATATCTTCTTGGTGTAATCTTTTTTTACTCTTTTCTCATGTTGTGCTGTTGTTTAAACATGAATATTTGTGTAATCTTTGACATGATTTGTGGCTGGACAGCCTTCTAGGGGTCTAGGTGTAAACTCAATAACTCAGATGGTTTAATTATAGACAGTTGTATTTTTAATTTCGTGCAAGTTGAATATAAATGAATATCTAATTTTGACCATCAAAATTCAAAACATTAGAAGCAGTCCATATCAATTGTCACAACATATACTGAAATTTTGTTCGATTTAATCAGTTTAATTTAATTTACATTAAATAAAAAGGTGACGAAAAATATTGATAATTCCCAAATAAATTGGAAAAAATAATTCAAAGAAAAAGCGAGAAACAAATAGAGCTTGTAGATTGTAGAAAATAAGAATATTTTAATTATCCTTGATGCCATCATTATTAATATCAATTGATATATTCATCAATGAAATTTCGGTCCATTCGGTTTATCCAATTTAAAAGCAATAAACCGAATTAAAGAACAATAATTAATGAAATTACCTTTTTAATCTAACCAAATTTATTATTAAAAAACTAAGGCAAATAATCCGAATTTTAACGATTGATTGAAATTTAAATTATAAACTGATCTATTTGGCACCCTTGGTGCCTGTACTCCTCTCCTTCATTTCCTCTGCCACGCTAATTTAATGAAAATAATTAACGCATTAAGAAAACATAAAGCCAATAGCAGAAAGTTTGTTTAATTATCAAGGCAGGAGAAATGGGTAATAGGAACTAGTAGGGGAAGTCTAAGTCTAGCATGAGTGGCATAGTGGCATGACCTATCCATCAATCCATCTAGCATTCTTATCTAAACCCCAACAGTTTCAACTTTCAAGGGGTGGTGGTACCGATGTCAATCATAGAGCGCCATCAGCAATTCCCTCCACACACCGCTCATGTCATCAGCTAAAATAAGACAATCACAGTAGTTACCAAAGACCATCTAACAGTAGGAGAGGAGAGGAGAGGGCTAATGTAGCTTTGTCTTTTCGCCTAATTTTTCTCATTTAATTGGGATGTGTCATGTACTCATACTCATGTGTGATGTGTGTATGCGACGCGTTGAGATTCTTTGCCCAATTTGTGAAGGCCCAATGCATGGGCCACATCATCAGTCAATGTCAGCTCTGCTACTGCTCCTTGTACCGTGCCTGATCCTGACCGGTGACAGCACAATCATATATTAATACTATTATATAATATAAAGCATGACTCATTTTTTTTTGTCAATAATTATTTATTATACTCATTTTAACCTTCAATATAATATTTATTTTTGATTAATTGAACATATATGATTACGTCCATTGATCTCTCTTTCTTTTCATTTTTTTCCCTTATATACTATTATTTTCATAATATTATTTTTTTATTTAGCAACCTTGTGCATATTTGATAAGAAATTAATGGTGATAATATATATTAGAATTATTTACTTTTCTTGCCATAAAAATCATGAATCATTAACTCATATTGTGCAACAATCTCATCCAAGATTAAATATAGACTTTATTATAGATTTTCTCTATAATTTAGTGAATTTATAATTTAATATTAGATAAATATAAATTTTTTTATCTTATAATATTTTAATGTTTAAATAAAAGAGTCTGCTGCAACGCGCGGGTATATATATAGCTAGTCATAATCATATCATCCATCGCTTTTCTTTTTTTTTTTTCTTGTTTTGTTTGCCTCTATTATCCGAAGGAAATTTCCAAAGTAAATCTCATCGGTTCATCTCTTTCAAAATTCGTAAAATAAGTTAATGGATTGTATTTGTATAGAGGCATATTGTTGACGAGGTATCTTAACCACGAAGATCTGAAATAAATTTTGAAAGAGATTTTTACAAATATCTTCTTGAATTTATAAATCTTTGATTTTTCATTCGAAATATTCGAAGTCGTCAAGATAGATAGATAATAACGGCATGTGTACTCCCTCCGAATTGTTGAATAGTTAATAATAGCATATCAACTGAAGTTATAAAATTGACATATTTTTTTTACCATATGATGACCACAAAATAGATAATTCGGTAACAGTGAAAATTAAAATTACCCTCATACAGTAAAAAAAAGTCAAATTTGATAATTTTATCATGATTTATGCACAATAAGAATTGTGCTTGTTCGTTTACGTCTTTCAAATAGGAGAACTGATAATTTTTAATTGCGTAAATTAAAAAGAAAAAAAAACTGAAATTGCTTCCAACTTTAAATATGCACCAAAGTATTCTGCAAAAAAAAAACTTTCAGTGAAACTTTAAAACAGACTTAATTTTACCAAGTAATAATAAAAAATAAAGGTGCTCCTAAGTGTAAGGAGCTTGCTACTCTTGAGTCTTGACAGAATTATATTTCCACTTTAACGGTTTCCGAGAAGAAATGGAAACCGACAACCAATCTTCGGTCTGCTTTTTTTCTAAGAAAATAATATTTCCACTTTAACGTCTTCAAATTTCATTTTATGTGGATCATAAAATTTTCATAATACATTCTTCTGGCATACAATTTTTTATTTTTAGAGTTTTTAAAGCATCTATTTTATGTATTTTAATATGAATCCAGAATAATAAATATTTTTATATGAATATAAATCATTTTCAAAAAATCTGAAATAAATGCTTAACAAAGCATATAATACTCCAAAGTGGATCCTAGTATTATTCGAGTTAAAGAATATATATATATATATTAAAGAATAAAATTATCTTTGAATACGCGTGTTCGCAAATAACAGGGAAATGCTGGTTCAATTCAAGAAAAATCATTTAACGTTTAACATATATTCCAAAAACAGTTGATTACATTAAAGGGAGCCGATATACAAATACATTTGTTGATACCGTCATCGATACATATTTAATTATGTACATTATGCAAGTTATTATACATTTTAATGTCTTTATTATACAATTCAACTTGTATAGTATTATCATTATGAACATTAATAATATTTAAGTTGAATAGCAGAAATATTATATAAAATAAATTATGTAATAAAATCATTAATATATAATAATTCATATAATATATATAATTAAACTCGTATCAATGACTGTTTCAACTAATATATCTCCCTAATATTGTTTCTATTTAAAAGCAAGACCTTGTTGCTTTTCACGGGCCATGACGGGCCGCTGGATATGCCTACTTTCGGCGTAAAATTACAATTGCCAATATATACAACCGTCTGACCAATCAACTAATTTCCACCTAATTTTTCTTCCGTCTAATTTTCCGCCAAATTAAAAAAAAAATTGAGGAAAAATAAGGGTGAAGCGCCTATCTTTTCAAAATTTATTAATAATAAAAATTTACATATGTTTTAAAATATTGTTGAGTCCGACAGTTTTTGAACCAGACAGTTTAAAACAAATAAAAAAAAATCATACAAAAGTACATAAATTATTATGTAAACATCAACGAAGCTAAAGTTTTGCTGCTATTTCTCTGAGAAAAAAACTGATATTAACATATCAATTTTTAGAACAGTCAGAGAAGATCTTGTTACATCTTTCCCGCTAAGCTATGAATATAGTGATCGCAAGAATTTGTTGCTCGGAAGATTTATGAAGTATCAGTAAAGCTTGTTGAGAAGTTAAATTTTGAGGAAATGATGAGCACATTCCATGGCTGATTGCGGGATGTTTTAAACATTCTTTGAGCTTGAAGCCATAGAATTTGGAATTAAAAACATTTATTGAAGAGATGTGTCACCGTTTCTTGTGCATTTTGGCATAAAACACAGTAACCAATTGCCAACCTCTTTTATTGAGGTTGTATGCTGTTTCTAACCATTAGCCATGAAAAAATATTATTATTTGGTGGAACTTTTAAAGACCATATATTTTTTATTAGAGAGACTGGAGAGGCGAGTCTTTAACAAATGAATAAATTGATTTGCACAAGAAAATAAATTAGATGTGAGAATCTAGTGGCTGATGTTGAAGAAGCAATTGGACAGTAGATAATATGTCGGTCGATTTTGGCAATTGAAGATTTGCTTCAATTGATAAATTTGTCTGAAATATGATGCGAATTGTCAAAGAAATTTTCGCATAAATTTTATATTAGATTTATGTATGGATCATGTGCAAGGAACATAGAATTGATAGATAATTTTCTAGGGATACCATTATCGCCATTCAAGTTTCAAAATGAAATTATTTTGTCCTGATCTTATTTGGAAGTGACATCTATTTTCAAAAATTTGTGCATTGGAATTTAGATTTCGTTACAACCATAGAGCATTAGGTGAATTTCATTCTCTGATATTTGTATTTTGAGCCTATTTTTTTTTTTTTTTTTTTGCTTCCAAAAGGTTTGCTCCTGATAGAATCATTTTCATTACCATTTCGTAAAGAGAGCTTGATTCATGACCTAAAATTCATAATACCCAATCCTCCCTTATCTTTGGTGAACAAACTGAATTTTGTTTACCAAATGAATTTTCTTTTTATTAGTAGAAGTGTTACTCCAATGAAAATTCCTTCTATTTGAATCAATTTCATTGATTACCCATTGTAGGAGCAAAAAAATCGACATAAAATAAATTGAAAGAGAGGAAAGAGATGATAATAATTTATCCGACCAAACTGGTAAATGTTTGTATTAACTTTTTGAATAATTTAACTATTCTGAGTAACAACTGTCAAACGATATTTTCACTTTCCCGAATAGCCAAGAATATCACTCTTCTACTACTCTTTCAAAAAAAATATTATTCTACCACTCTTTCAAAATTATTCCTTAATTTGCCAAACGAACCCTTAGAGAATTCATAGGAAATATACCTAACTTACACTCTAAAAAGAAAGCCCAATATTCAATTTGTGCTTAATTGTCATTAAAAATTGACAATTCATATTTTTTTTTCATGTTGAGAGATGAACTGGAAAACCTTCTCAAAGACTAATAGCTGGAACTTTAACATCTAAATTATCTAGTGAACGGTTTAATAAAGTCATCAGCGTATAATAAGCAATTATGCGAGTTTGGAATCGGGGATGACCAAACATCTGTATAAACAAGATTATAAATCCAAGATGCCAATAAATCAAAAGCTAAAATAAATAAATAAATAAATAAATAGAAAGAGGATCACATTGACGAACACCTCTTTTTAAAGTGATTTTTCCGCACAATGTCATTGACTATTACTTGTGAGTGTCCCTTTAATACTGAGTTTTCAATCCTCACTATTTTGGAAATCCCTTTGCTTCTAAGCAATTGAATAAAAGTCGATCTAAAGCGTGTCAAAGCTTTATAGATTGAAAAACTAGTTAAAAATTAGACTCAAGTTGGTCTATGTCACACTACCTTAGCTTCCTAACACCGTTTCTTTCATTTCTTTGAGAAGGATGGTGCTCATATTTTCTTTCATTAGGTTATCTTCATGCTTGACTTAAAAAATTCTAACTAATTATGTTATTCCTTCATATAGATTTACAAGACTTTTTAGTTGGAAGTAGTCAGAAACATGCAATACAACTACTCCAATAAAGCTCGTCATAAGACAGAAATGCCGAGCAGAGACGAGGTAATGGTTGCATATGCACATATCAGCAACATCAATAATTAATTTAAATGATATTTTTGACCTGATCTAGATGCGCCCGGAAGCAATATCCAGCCTACCAGTCAACATAAATATCAGCATAATGTGAGGTATTCATTGGAGGTTGAATTTGTACAAACAAGGTGTTCACTTTTTCTATTTGCACGAGTAGAACATTATATATATAATTAGGCTATGGTGCTTTGCAAAACACAATAGTATTGTGTGCTTTGTGCTTTATTATTAACTTAAGTTAGAAATGATTGATGCAAACCGCTCAATCTAATTTCCATATTAAAAATCTATTAGTAAATCAAATTTTATATTTTTTGGAATTCATTTTTTATTTTTTTGGATAGGGGGAAAATTCTCATTTTTGGATGAACTAGAATTCTCAGATCAAGTCATGTTCTCTTCATCGAAAAAAATAGAAAAAAAAATCCAAAAAATATGAAATTTGGTTTACCAATAGATTTTGATATAAATATTAGATTGAATGGTTCGGATCAATTATTTCTGATTTGAAATTAAAAATAAAGCGCAAAGCACACAATGTCTCTGTGCTTTGTAAAGTATCATAGTCGAACTATATATATATATATATATATATATATAATTACGCTATGGTGTTTTGCAAAGCACAAGAGCGTTGTGTGCTTTGCGCTCTATTTTTGATTTTAAGTCAGAAATGATCGATCCCAGCCACTCAATCTAATCTCCATATCAAAATCTATTAGTAAACCAAATTTTATATTTTTTGAAATTTATTTGCTATTTTTTTGGATAGAGAGAAAACCGTCATTTTTGGATGAACCAGAATTCTCAGATCAAATCACTTTCTCCTCATCAGAAAAAATAGCAAAAAAAATAAAAAAAATTAGTTTACTAATAGATTTTTATATGAGGATTAGATTGAACGGTTCAGATGGATTATTTCAGACTTGAAATTAAAAATAGAGTGCAAAGCACACAACGCCTCTGTGCTTTGCAAAGCACCATATTCGGATTGTGTGTGTGTGTGTATATATATATATATTTCGGCTAAGGTGCTACGCGTAGCACGGATGGTCCGTGTGCTACAGATAATTTCTCCTTCTTCAAAGTTCAAATAGTTGATCCAACCGCTCAACATATTTTTCAAATGAAAATCTAGTTGGAGACCAAAATTTATATTTTTTAAGATAGCTAGAAAATAACTCATTTTGAATGTCTCGTAATAATTAAATCAAGTCATTTTTTAGCTATCTTTAAAAATTGTAAAAAATTCTAACAAATATAAAATTTGGTCTCCAACTATATTTTCATATGAAAAATATTTTAACCGGTCGGATCGACTATATAAAATTAGGCTATGGTGCTACGCGTAGTTAAGGAATTAAATTTGCTACGGACTAAAAAAATATAGGTAAATCATCTCAAAATTTTGATTTATGGATCTCAATAAAAAATTTATATCAAAATATGATGGGATATAAATAAAATTATTTTTTAAATTTTCAAAGTATTAGTTTTGGATTTTTCAAGATGATTCAATAATAGTAATAAAATAATATATATTTTTCAGGTCATTTTTAAAAATTCAAAACTAATACTTACAAAATAAAAAAAGTTATATTCAGTCATATTTTGATATAAAGAATTTATTAAGACCCATAAATCAATATTTGAGAATGATTTAACTATATTTTTGAGTCCTTAGCAAATACAATCATTAGTTACGTGTAGCAGCATAGCCTAACTCATATATGTGTATATATATATATATATATATATATAGAGAGAGAGAGAGAGTCCGACTATGGTGCTTTGCAAAGAACAAAGGCGTTGTTTGTTTTGCGCTCTATTTTTAATTTCAAGTAAAAAATAATCGATCTGAACCGTACAATCTAATCTTCATATAAAAATTTATCAGTAAATCAAATTTTATATTTTTTTCCTATTTTTTCTGATGAGGAGAAAATGACTTGATCTGAGAATTCTGGTTCATCCAAAAAAATAGCAAATAAATTTCAAAAAATATAAAATTTGGTTTACTAATAGATTTTGATATGGAGATTAGATTGAGCAGTTTGGATTGATCATTTATGATTTAAAATTAAAAATAGAGAGCAAATCACACAGCAATCTTGTGTTTTGCAAAACACCATAGCCTAATTATATATATATATATATATATATATATATACTAGCTATATACCCGCGCGTTGCAGCAGAATTTTTTATTTAAACATTAAAATATTATAAGATAAAAAATTCACATTTATCTAATATTAAATTATAAATTCACCAAATTATAGAGAAAACATATAATAAAGACTATATTTAATTTTGGATGAGATTTTTGCACAATATGAGTTAATGATTCATGATTTTTATGGAAAGGAAAGTAAATTATTCTAACATATATTATCACCATTAATTCCTTACCAAATATGCACAAAGTTGCTAAATAAAAAATAAAAATTATGGAAATAATAGTATATAAGGGAAAGAAATGGAGAGAAAGAGGGGATCAATGGACGCGATCACATACGTTCGATCAACCAACAATAAATATTATCCGTCTAATTGAGGGATAAAATGGGTATAATAAAAATTTACAATGACAAAAAATAGACCCTCCAATTCTTAGATGCTTTATATAATAGTATAGATATCGTTGACCAGAGATATAGAAATAAGACAAATGAATCTTGATCTTGCTATTGGAAATTAATAATCACGGCGACACTCTTTAATTTATGAAAACTCGTAAGCAACTTATATCTGGCGTCTGAAATTAAAAAATACATGATGCATTCAAAAGTGGAATAAGGCCGCAGCATTGCCTATTGCTCTTTGAGCGTGCAAGAAATTAATTACTTTATTTTATTTTTCTTATTTTTAGCATAAAACAAGATTTAATTCTTAGCAGCTCAGCCGTAGTGAAGATATTACGTCTGCAATATCTTCCAAAAAACGGATAATAATATCTTAACCTTTAAAGTCGATATGATTTTCAACGATACTTATTTTTTTTAAATTGAATAACTGCCTTCTTAGCTACTTATTGAAATTAACTATTGTAAGCATAAATGTATAGATTTTTTTCCAAATAAGTAACTATTTCGAAATAGTACGATCTTGTGACGGTTACGTTTTATATTGGTTGAGAGTTGGACATCAGAGATTAGATATTACTCAGGACTAGGTCTCCCATTTGATTTTATTTAAAAAAAATAAAACTCAGCAAAAAATATACACATATTAAAAAATAACATGGAATATCCATCTCACAAAAAAAAATGCTGCTATGGGTGTATATGGAGAATTAGACTATGGTGTTATTTATATCATGGATCATTCCTTGTTATAGTTCGTTTCTTTGCTTTAAAAGTCTAAATTATGGATTTGAATCGTTCAAATTGATCTACACATCAGATTCTAGTTGGAAATCATTTTTTATATATTTTTCTAGATTGTTAGAAAATTAGATTTTTTTTTTAAAATATATAAAATTTGCCTATAACTAGATTTTTCATATGAAAATAATTCTGAACAATTTTGAATCAATTATTTTTATTTTAAAAATGAATAAATAATTTATAACGCGAAGAAGTACAAAACATCTTTATACTTCGTGATTGGCATGCTCGTTTCAAAAAAAAAATGCACAACAAGTCATGTTTTCTATTGCAAAAAGTGGAATGTGGAATTAATTAGAAGTCCCACGTAGATTAGAATTTTCTTTAAAATCTTTTGCAAATATTCATGCTGTTTGTCATGATCAGCGTTAATTACCCGACATTAGAATAATAAGATAATTTATTATTTTTCTCATGAGTTGTTCGAGAAAATGATATTTAGAATATTAACACTAGGCAGTATGGCGCAGGCTTACAAAGTCTCATGTAGCCAAGTAACCCAACAAATTAAGCGCGTACATTGAACGGAAAAAAATGATTGACACATAAATAAACAAATTAGTAGTAAATAGTCTACAATTTCAACTTTTATATTCTCCTCCGTAGCTTGTTGATAAACCAACAGCAATCTCTTGAAAGCCCACAAACTTGACTCGGTGCATTTTTCATAATTCCATTATCCAATAATGTCAAAGTAGGCATTATGAAAGTGGCATGCAAGTAATGATGCACACGTTTAATTTTTTCAGAAGAGAAGCATCAAGGAATCAACCTCCCCACCTTTTCTTTTTCCCAAAGTTGCCATATAATTTCTTTGATTGAAAGTTTAGTCGCTTCTTTTTCCTAATCAATACTAAAAAAATATATTGTGGTAGCTTGATTTGTTCTAATCACTAATTAGTTTATTTCAAAATGGGATGCACCCTATGTTTGCTATTTTGTCCTTATAAGCTCAGTGCTATTTTATTTCCACTAATAAAAAAAGGGAAGTCCAATTGAAGGAGGACATGCTAATCCGATATTATTTTTCTATGAATAAAAATAAATTGTTTGACTAATTTGGAAAATAAACAAATAATTGAATGGACATCCTTTAGGAATCAGAATAGACACAAAAGAAAGGCACCTCCAATATACCGAAATGGCCTTATCAGATTTTATTGGAGAGAGCACCTAATTTTAATGCGACGATATGCAAAGAGAGACAACCATTCACGCAAAGATAAAGTGGTAACCAAATAAAGTGAGGAAATTAAAAATGGAAACACAAAAAACAACAACAAATAAAGCTGAATAAAAAGTAGGAACAAGGTTGACTGAGAATTCTCCACTCCGGAGCATTAAATTTATGAATACCTAAATATCTGATAAGTGTGACATATTTCTTAATTGATTTATAATAATAACTTAATAGTAAATAAATCTTCGAAAAAAAGCAATAAAGTAAAAGAGCTTTAACCTGGTGATTATATAATCTTCATGACAAAAAAATGTCTCACAAAGCCACAATATATCCTCTTTTTTTTGTAATAATTACCCGTAGGCATGTCACAATATCTCCTCGTCTGAAGAGTTGGGAAACATAATTTCTTGAAAAGCTAAAAAGTAAAAATATATATTATTAATATTATTATCAATTAATCTGTGAAAAAAGCTGCCCTGTCTCCACCTCGTCGTCAACCTATTATACTATCACAAGACCTTTATCTTTCAACTGTTATTTCTCCATGGGGCCCGCCACACACTCGACGCAGTCGGCCCTACAAAATTGAAGATCGCAGGAGAAGAGGCTTCAGAGAGGAGAGAGAGAACATTAAAAAGGATACAGAAAGTGAAAGATGCCTCCTCCAATCTCCATCGGTTCTTACTTCTTACATTTTTATTTTTATTTATTTTTGAGAGAATTTCTTACTTTTTTTTACACGTACAAAGAACAACCAGCTGAAAATGATAGCCTTATGATATCTTACATGGACACGTTTTAGCAACTAAATATGCAGCATTATTCAAACGCGCAAATTTCATTGTTTTCAACATTTTATATACACTAATTCTTCCTGAAATTGATATCTATTTCTTAATATATAATGTTTTACAAAATATCAATTTGTGATATAGTAGGAAGCATGATTGTGTATTGGATTAGGTCACATGAAATTAAGGAACAAACATTATTGGAAGACTGTTGGAGGGAACAAACCTCCAAAGGTACCGCCATCTTTATGGATCTCCTGATGTAGTGGGACCCACTTGTACAGGCTCTTTTATTGGTCCAGGTTTTAGCTGGGCCGGGCCCGCTTCCTACTATTGTGCTTGATAGCAACGTGCAGGGGATCTAGCGCCTTTCCTAATTTTTCCTCTGTGGGATCTCTGTACGGAGATCGGACGGTTCATTTTAATCCGGACAGTTACGAAAAAAAAAATTAAATATAATTTTTAATACACGAAAAAAATTATTATTGTTAAATCAGGACTTTAATCAGTAATTAAACAGTTTATAATAAAAAATCGGGCAAATCTTTAGACAAACTCTTCAGAAAATATGAGTTTGATCCTATACTACTATTTGCTCCTTGGTCTAGCGTGTTGTTCTTTTGTGTACTGTTTGTCAGAATAACACTTTTAGAGTTGAGAATTTTATCTTTGTAGCATTACATGACATTACATATTTACAAAGGATCATTTTTTGATCTACAGATAAAAAATAATATCATCTATGTGGGAGGTCGTATGTTCAAAATCCGGATAGAAAATTCTTATGAACAATTATAAAATTTGAGATCTTGAGTCTCATCTTTCCGATAAAAAAATAAATATATATTTACAAGCCTTTTTTTTGAAGACCTATTTGTCGGTGATATAATTTCGAGTGAAAACTTTATTCTTTTTCTTACCAGATAAAAATTGAAGATGAAATTTTTTAAGCGATGAATGGATTTAGGAAAAATTATTCACATGTCAAAGCATCCTAAAAGAGAGAAGTCTAAAATATTTTTTCTTGCAAAAAAAAAAAGAAAAAAGAAGAAGAAAACCAGAAGTGATGGTGGTCAGAAGGACCATCGAAAACTAAATAACAAACCAGACACAATAATAGAAAAAGTAGAATAATATTAACCAAAGTAAATCACGTCGCCTCAAAAATAATCAGACAAAGTAAATAAGAACTGCTGTATTTAATCAACGGTTGCAATTTTAGGCGGCCACGAATTACATCAGAATATTAGTAAATGGGACAAGAAGTCACCATCTATCAAATAGAGCTGACGTATAGAAGAGATTTAGCAAAATTGGAGATGCTTTTCTGGATACGGCAATGATATTTATGTTAGAATTTGAGACTTTTTAAAGGTGGAATTAGTTCTAAGCACATGCCTAGAGACAAACCCCCCTTGAATTAAAGCAATAAATAATCAATGGTTGCATTTCCCTTTGATACAAAATGTAAACATCACACCACAAGTCCCTCTTTGGAAAAGCATCTTTGCCATCTTCCCTAATCTGATGCCAACTTTGTTTTAAATGTGACAAGTATACAGATATAAATATATAATGCACCTCATCACTAGTCCAAATATTGTCACCATCCAATGAAATTAGTAAATAAAACAACGTTTGATTTGTCCGCTTTCGTTCATATATAGTCCCTCCGTGTTCCCTAATTTCATTTCGGATCTTCTGTTGCGCCGGACTATGGTGCTCCCCCTTGTTTTTTTGTGCAATGAGATTGCATTTATTGAAATTTGAAAAGATAGGAAAAAATATATTATTTGGAGAATTCAACTAACTTGGTTTATTTCAAAATTTTCTTAGTCTAACACTGAAGTTCAAGTTAGTTTATCTGTGCGCATGTATAGACACTCGTAGTGGGACAAATAAAATTCAGTGGTGTCATTATATGTATTTTGTACTAATTTTAAAAAATAATAATTGAACTATACATATTTACAAGATAAATTTATAAAATTCAATGATGTTATTTGCACCCATAATTTTATACTGCACGCTCGTATTCAATGTTACTCATCATCAAAATGTTTATTTATTCATCATTAGTACATCTATGATGTCAAAAAGTCCATTAATTGATTTTAACTCGATGTTGAAATTCCGATTTACATATAAAAACAATTCAAATTAATGTTCCATTCTATGAAACTTCATTTTGAGAAAAAAAAATTCAATAACTATGATGTTGGCTGGAATTACTTTTTCAATTATAAATTGAACTATCGATATTTTTCAAGCTTACATCAAACACATGCATCATGACAATTTCACATTCAATTCTCGATAATAACATTCAACAAGAAATAAATTGCGGAAATAAAGAAAATCTTTAGATATAGAAAAATAGTTAGCATGTCCAATTTGCAGTGTACTTAACGCACGTACCAACCTAGCTCCACAGAAAAACTGAATATAATTGTACGCATGCATGTGATGCAATTAACCAAGGTGGTTGTAGAAGACTAAGCAAGCCACAGCCTCATTTATATAAAGAGATTCTCCATCGCAACATCAACATGGGCATAAGTGCAGATGCAACTATTTATGCAGGATATGGTGGATGTCATTACTATTCTTCCTTGATGGCCATGACATGAAATTGACTCGTACCAAACTTCACATTATGCTGTCCTTGATATTATATTTGTCCCTTTGCACAACTTCATCTTTAGTTTTCTTATGTCAAGTAAAGTGTTAATAGGATTAATTATTGATTGCTTGTTTTTCTCCGGATAATTAATGTCCATTGGTCATCTCAATCTCTCTTCCACAAAGTAATTAGATGTATTATTGACTCCTCCACTTGCAAGGAACACAATTGTGCATAAATATCTTATAAAATTTATTCAAGAGTGTTACATACGCCAACAATTACACCGCTTATTCAAGAACAGATGAACATTTTTCCTCGTTGGAGAAGTGGGGCAAGCACAAAGTCCTTTACCCATAAATATTAAATTTCCTCTTTTTTCTTGAAAGTTTAGGGTACTCATGTTGCGAAAGTAACTTGCAGTAATAATATGTTGGAAATAAAAAGGAACTATAGCGACGTAATTAAAATAAAAGGCTACAAGAGAAGTGAATATTTGGTCAAAGATATATGGAGTTGCATTTTATCAAGTATAGAATAAAGGAGTCGTATGAAAAATATAAAAACTTTTTGGCTTGAGATTGAGCCTTATATTTGAATGAGACAAACTCGGAATTATTATTTTTTTTACAAATAAAAAACTCTGATTTATTGTATTAAAATACTATATTTGCAACAGAAAAAAATATTTTGCACCGAAAGTTGTCACTACATATATATTTGCTTTATATATACAGTTTAAATTTAATTTCGGCATGTAAATTTGGTTTGCAATCAAATATTAGACATTTTGTATCGGTACTTTAAAATCCGTTATTTGTATGATTCGCAATAATACGATCCTACTGAATTTGGTCATTGCAAGTCATAAACATTAAATATTTCTATTAGATAATTTCCAAAATGATGTACCATCCATGCCTAATTTTTTCTAAGAATGGTAGCCGATGTCAATCATAAATGATAAGTGAGAGGTCAGAATCAAGCGTTTTGAATTCAAATAACACATGCCATGAGCTAAAGGGTTTCTTTTTTCTATATTCTGTCCTTGTTTCCCTTTGAAAGTGCTACAATATAGAATACAGGAACTGCACGGCAAGGCTGGTTGGCACAAATGTGACTGTCACGTTGAAAGAGAATCTGACATTACATTTGCATGTTGCTTCGTTAATTGCTCTTTGTATTTACATTAAAGATAGAGCCATTAGCTTTTGTTTGGTATCGAGTCGTGAGGTGTGATGTTAGTCCCTTTGATTTTGTATTTTGTTTGGTTCAAGTCCTTTTAAATTTCTTTCTGGTTTCTTCCAAGCAAAAGAAAGGTTAACAAACCACAAGCCTTTCGTTTTAGGTGATAGCGATTTCTGATCTAATACGTGTTAATTCTGATAAAAACAGAGCCTTTTATTCCTTCCACACATCGATTCTTTCATTTTTTTATGGTAGTGCAAAGACTATTAATATCTATTGCAAACAAATGGGTGAAAATCAACTCTGTATTGAAAAAAAACATGTATCATTTTCAATACAAATCAAAATATAGCTACAGAAGTTCCAATTTACAAAAAATAAAAATAAAAACTGAAATAATCTGGCTGAAAAAAAGACCCTCGTTCGTTAGAGCTATATATTTTAAACTACACCCACTTACCATTCATATACAAATTATCTTTGTTATAATTTATACCCACTCTTTGTTGTTGATTGCTTCGGATTATAGCGAATATTTCATGCTGGAAGTAAAAAAAAACAAAATTACAACAAACACTTCAAATGTATATACAGCAAATGAATCAATAAACAAACAAACAAATAAATAATCTCATCAACGGAAAATTCAAAAATTTCATATTTACAAGCAAAGCTCTGTTAACCTTCCATTTCGCGCCAAATTAACAATAAGATAACCAAAAACCTGTATATGCCTCTCTTCCCTCCCCATTCCCATCCTCGCCAACATCTTTGCCAAAAACATTTAAGCAAATTTGCAGACTTCCATGATTCCATAAGCTCCATGAAACATGCTATTTCGTTTAATGACTAAACCTTGCAATTCATGCAATTAAAACAGGAACAGACGATTTCTTCTTCTCATGACACACCGGGCACATGTCGACTCTACGCTCACATCCCTCACAGACACATAGATGCCGACATGGCAAGATCAGCACTGAAACCTCCTTGTTTTGGCACACCTTACAAGCACGCCGATCGGAAATCATCTTTTCATCATAGCATACCGAGTTAACCTCATCACTATCTCCGCATCCTTCAATCACATTATTTCCATTGTTGTTGTTACATGTCGCGTTTATATTATTTTGCAGAAGGACTTGCTCCAAGTTCAATCGCAGATTTGCGGCAATGGCCTCATTATTTTTGGCCATGCTAAACCAGAGTTGTTTCTCGGCATTGAATTGATTGAGTTGCTGCTGAAGCTCTGTATTTTGTAATACCATTTTATCCAATTGATCTTGTTTCTGCTTAAGAATAATTGCCGCTTGTTTTTCCATTGCCATGAGCATCGACATGCAGCGCCTCTTCGCCAACTCCTTTACTGCAAATGTTGTTCTTTCCATCTGTAATAATTGGGAAATTCAAAAAAAAAATTGTGAACAAACTAAGAGACTGAGAAGAAGTTGAGGCGATCAAAATCTGTTTTTTTTTTATACAATGAGAGATGATACATACATGAAGCTGAAGGATGGAGTCGGTTTCATTATTTAAAAGGTTGAATTGGGAGGACATCATGGAGTCAGCTCTTCCACTGGTTGAAGGAAAACCGGACTCGTCGACACGGGCCAGTTTAACCGGCATGGCCGGCATATCCATTGTCGGTTCGAGAAGTGCGTACGAGGAAAGGTTCTCGCGAGTGCGTTTCATCGGCAAGGAATATTGAGCTTCAATTGCCATCTTCAATCTGTTTAATTTCTCTGCTTCTCCTACAGAGAGATGGATGGAGGAGAGGGGTTGAAATGTTGGACTGGAGGGAGATGAGAGATGAGAGATGAGAGTTGAGGGGTTGATATATATGCAAGAGTAAGTATATATATCTGTGGAACAATGGGAAGGAAAAACGCTAAGGAGCACAATTGGCATAACTGCGCTATTATGAAAATAATAAATGACAATAAAAAACGAAACAAACAATGCAGTGTGTTGGTTACTTGGGTTGGGTGTCGCATATTTTAACCGAAAATTAATTAATGCGTTGGATGGAGTTGTAGCTTGGTTTTAGACTTTTGGATTAACCAAGTAGGTACCATTGATTAAGTGGGTGCATAAAGGGAAGAATTTGCGGTCAAAGGAAATGTGGACCCCCTTATCAGCACTTATTAGATATCATTTACTTTTTTCTCATAATAGTGAATGCTTAAAAATTCCCCTCAAGTCCATGCGTAGTCCAGTGTGAAGCGCTTTCCCTGCGTGAAACATTTCAAAAAAACTAAAAAATGATTATATTAAATGTTCATAGTAATTATATACGATTCAAAAGCGGGTCAGGCAATAGCTGTCTTTTTTAATTTTGAAAAATAATATTTTTGTTAATATGTCCTTACAAAAAATTTGTCCCCCTAAAATATTTAATTATTTTTATTGAGAAAATAATATTTAATATTGTGCATAATGAAATAATTATGCAAATATGTCAAAATATGTAGTTTCGTAGAGAAAATTTTTCTTCATCAACTTGATTATCTATTACTTTCAGCTTTATATTGTTGTTATTTTTAATATGTAAAATATTTTTATTTTAATATTTTTTTATTAGATAAGAATATATATTAAATTATTATTTTTTATTTAGTACCCGATTAGTTAATAGGTTTGAACCCGATAAACTATTACAACCTGATAATTTTTCTCCTGACCAAAATCTTACATTCCGCCCCTATTAAGAAGTGTTTATATCTAATATTAGTATCGTTATAACATAATAAAAAGTATAAACACTGAAAGTTTGCACTGTTTGTCAAATTTAAAATTATTTATACTAAACATTAGTACTAATTATAGCAAACTAAAAAGTTCTTATACTAAATATTTGTACCATTTACACTAATTATATCAGATAAAAAATATTTATAATTATTATTGCAGATTAAAAAATATTTATATAAAATGTTTGAACTGTATAGTACAAATGAATTCATGAGAGAGATTCGAGAGAGAAAGACATACTGAGCATTGCGAGAAAATGAAAAATACACAAAAAAAAAAAGATTTGAAATAAATGAAGAGAGATACGAGAGTGAGAAAGTGTGAGAGATCAGAAATGTAAGACGGAGAATCAGAGGAGAGAAATATGGGATTGCGAGAAAGAGCAGGAGAGCGTGAGGGGGATAATAGATAAGAGTATAGCTAAAATGAATTTTAATAATTTAATTTATTTTTTACACATATATTTTGTTTTCTTAATAGTTATAAATAATTAAGTAAGGCAGCTCACCAGGCTAGATAGCGAGATTTGTATTTGGTAGCATGTCTTTATTGAACTTTTTTTTAAGCCCGTGAACTGACCCATTCATTTTTCTTTTAATTTTAAATTTTTGCTGACTAAAATAATTTATAAGTTGGTATGCCTGAGCGATATATTCTGACGTTAGCTAGCCTGATTTTCTCACACTTGACAATTTATCATGGCAAGTAATTATAATTATTGAGGAGCAGTTGGTCAAAGAAGCCTTAGTTGAGGCTTCTTTATAACGTGAGAACAATTGCTTGGTTAATTTGACGCACTTGTTTGTAATTTTATGCAGCCCGGTCATAAAATTTAGACTTCAAAATTATTGAGATCTGTATTGACCCGTAATGGAACTAATTAAAAAAAAAAAGAATCTAGATCCACCTGTTGTCAATAATATCTCGCTCAAATTCATTGGAGAGAGATAAATATATAGGATGCATAGATCCAATGTATTGACATGATCCTACCATGTGATGAGATCGTGATTTATCATTCTAACTTGTACCAATCTGCAACAACTTATCTAGTTACATAGAAGCATTAAGACATTTTTTTAATCGCCCGCTGAAAACATAAAATCTTTTGATTTATTCACTAGTAGGTAGTGCATATGTTAGGGGTTAATAGATTTGCACATATTTTAATGGGAAGCGACCCGTTGATGATGGGTTATTTTGACAATTTTAATAATAAATTTTAAATAAATACAAAAATCTGAAAAATAAAAAATACCTTCTTTTACTTTTAAATTGATAGTGTTTAAAATTTCATATGATTTCGTTATTGTTTGATAGTTAATTAAAAATCGGTACCGTTGTAAATTGTATAAAATTTTGATGATAATTGATGGACTATCAAACGATAAGAAAATTACATAAAATTTGAAATACTATCAATCTTTAAGTGAATGAATATATTTATAATTTTTTGTTCTATTTTTAAGATTTATTTTATATTTATTTAAAAATTCATTATCAAAATTTTGAAAATAGCCTATTTTAATACCTTAATAAATATCTACATCTTAAATCGGCGAAGGGGACAATATGCTTTAAGTACTCAATCAAATCTAATTAACCCAATTAATTAACAGGAAAAACTATTTTAAATGAAATATGTTAATCAAGCCAACAACGTCTCAATTAAAATTTCAACCTCAACTTCGAAAAAGATCCAAAAATGCTACCCCACATGGCATCTATCTCAAATCTCAATTTAGGAAAGCAACAATAATAAAAGTCCAAATTGTCGACAATTATTCACAACAAACCCAGTAACGTTCCAAAACCAATTAATTTGCACATAGTGACAAGTTAATGAAGTCGTCCTTGTCTCCTATTTAATTGCTTATTCCCAACTCCCATCTAATTATCCAACTCCAAATTGCAAACCATGTGTGAAAACTGAACAAGTAACAGTAAAACCCTTATGGATTTTCCCTTGTTGGTACCTAATTGGACCACAGGCGCTATTGGAGTCATTGACAATGAATGGCATAGGATGACATGGCATGGTGGCAGTGTTTGACAATTCATGGCATGGCATGAGAGCATGGGGCATTGTGGCATCGCTGCTTTTGTGTGTGATATCTGACGCATTGAACGCAGATCAATGGAAACAGCATGACCTTGTTTTATGGCAACGACTGCCACGCTACATAACCCTAACATGCTCTATGATTATACTCAGCTATAGCATGCATGTACTAATACTATTCATATACGTACTTCCACTATTTTTCTTGTACTGTTTTGATGGATGGAAATTAAACAAGCAATAGGACTATAGGAGTTCATATTAATTTTCTCAGAGGTCCTTGTATCTACTTTCTCGACTCGTAATCAGTGATGCGATGCATTACAGATTTACAGTGAATTGTGATTGACAGCTTTTAGATTGGTGATAGTAATTAATTCGAATTCGAAAAAAAAATACTTGGGTTGTCTACGAATCGAAATATGATATATCATATAATAAATTCAAAAACGAATTTCCCATCAAATTGGATGGGAAATATTTGGAATTGCAAAAAATACATACCCAAAAGAATGAATTTGTTATTTTATACTATAAATATTTTACATATTGATATAATGACTTAAAAGTTTTGTATTAAGAGTGGGTAAATTTATTTGAACATCATTTTTGAATGATTCACACCATATTTAAAATTATTAGAATAATGTTAATTAATGAATTATTAACTAATTTTAGATTAAGATCTTTCGAGATGGTGAATCAACAAAAAAGATAACGTATTATTTTCTAGGTCCCTATAAAGATCCATTAAAATATTAGATTTTTTTTAGATTACGTGCATATTTGAATTAAATATCAAATTACGAATATTTATTGACAACTCTAGAAAAGAATATCTTCTATATGCTTCCATCATCATATTTCTTGTACCTGAACCGTATAATTCTGTGGAGGATTCCTGTCGCCCTTCTTAATTAATTTGTTTAGATTTGATAATCATATATGCAGTAGCGGAGCTTCTTTGATCAAAATTGGGCTGCGGCCCCCCCTAGATTGAAAAATTAATATGATTAGAGTAAATAATATTCATTTATTAAAAATAAATCAAAAACTGGCCCCCTCTCTTACCCTTTAAGTGTACATATTGTTTTTTTTCCAATATAAGAAAAGTTAAAAATTTAGGTCTAATAGGTGGCAGTCTAAGTTAGTGGCCCCATCTACAATCTAATTGAAGCTCCGATACTGCATATATGCACTGGATAGATATGTAAACTAATTTGATGAACTACTACAAGTTAATTGAACAAATATGTATTGAGCTGAATCTGTTATGATTAGGATTTTAGCGTGTAGCTGTAGTAGGGCTGCAAACGAGTCGAGTCGAGCCGAGCTGGGCTTAACTCAAGCTCGGCTCATGAAAATTCGAGTCGAGTCGAGCCGAGCTCGTGAAACGGTTCGAGCTGAAAAACCTAGCTCAAACTCGGCTCGTTACTATTCGAGCTAGCTCGCGAGCTGGCTCACGAGCCAATGCATGTGCGTTGACTCAATTTGATATTTAGATTTAATACATCTACAAACTATAAAGTTGGTATATCTAAAAGATTGGTATGAGAATTGGTACAAAATTGGTATATCAACAAACTATTTTTTCAATGACATCTTCGCTGCATTAATTTGAATGGATGGACCAACAAAAAACTATCGAGTCAGATATACGAATCTAATTACGAGCGAGCAAGAGACGTCTTTAAGCCGCTGACATGGTGAGATAGTGAGAGATGATGAGAGATGAGTTATCGGATTAGAGTTCGGCAAAAAAAAAATTATAAAAACTATTTTTTATTCGAGCTGAGTCGAGCCACGAGCCGAGCCGGCCCCAACTCAAACTCGGCTCATTTAACTACCGAGCCAGATTAGCTCGAGCCAAATTAGCTCGAGTCATTTTAGCTCGAGCCAGATTAGCTCGAGTCCGATCCGAGCCCGAGCTGAGCTACGAGCCCGAGTTTTTTTGTGCAGCCCTAAGCTGTAGCCCCCTCCAAATCTGACATGTAAGGTGCTAACATATTAATGTCATAGCAGGTAATTAAATCAATCTATTGTATACTTTGCTTTTCCAAGCAAATTGCTACTTTTTTTTCTTCTAAACTATTGTCAATGTTACTGACAATTGGCCGGTTTCTGTGACAACTAAAACCTACTTTTGCATGTTTCCATGCAAGTGCTTCCACGCAATTAATATCAATTGACATCACCTTGGCTTATGCATAAAGAAAACGATATTGCAATGCAAAGCAAGGAAGTAGGAACCCTCATCAGTGAGTGGTCACTAAGGCATGGTTTTCGTTTAGAAAAGATATATAGGTACAGTACCTCATACTGCACCTTTACGAAGCAGTTCTGTGGCCTCTCAGAAATCAGAATATTAAATAATGGCACTCTATGTTTTACTCGGTTGTTGTGTGCCCAGTGTTCGACTCACTTCTCTTTCCTTTTTCTTTTTAGTTACTGAAATATAAAAATTTAAAATGAGAGATGTATTTTTAGTAGTTCAGGTAGAATGTGTATGTCAATTTAAAAATAATTTAACTCTCATCATATGACTTTAAAATTTTAACGGTTCAATGATATTATATTAAATGATTAAAAATCTTCAATTTTTTCAAATTTCATACACATTTTATCAAAATAATTATAAATATATATTATTTTGATTATTTTTATTAAAGTAATATTTTAATGAACATGAGATGCCCAATGACGTTGAATTACATTAGCATTATTATTTCCTTTAATTAATTAATTAATTGCTTTTATTCTTAATTAACT
>CAXKVV010000930.1:0-28932 GCA_964058805.1 Schoenoplectus triqueter | reverse complement strand
CACTGTGTAACCCCTTCTGTACCGTCCATCCATGGTGTACCTATCTGTAAGAATTCATCACGTTTGAGGTTAGTAGTAGAAGAAAAACGAACATCTACTGGATTCGCAACAACTGATAGATTATCACAGATAGACCTCTGTATTACAGTACCTGTCTGATACCGTGCCAGTGGATTGCAGTGTTCTCTGTCAGAAGACTATTCTTTACATCAACCACAATTGTGTCACCCTGTGAAGCGTATATTGTTGGGCCTGGAGTCTGGCTGTTAATGGTGATCGCAAGCTTGTTGAAACAATCTGGGGATTTGTACTGGTACGTGATTTCCCATTTATGGTAATGCACTTTAGCTTGAATACGAGCTAATGACAGGGAAGAGGCAAATATAAACAAAAGCAAAATCTTGTATGAACTCATATCGTGATGAGTCCTAATGCTCAACTTTTTGTATATTTGTTATTGGTTCGGGTGTAGTTGGTATGCATAGCGGGATCATGGTGTTGATGCATATATATATATACGAGGAGTATGTTGTGAAAATTACAGTGCGAACGTTTCTTCTAAAGAAAGTGTGGTGTGCGCATGAAATTGTCAAAATTGTTATAACAGTAGTAGTACAGGTCTAAGTAGAGAATTATTCTTACAAAAGAAAGACACTTTGTTCTTTTTCTCATTTTTTAGCTTTGTATTTTTTTGGTAAGCATGTTATTGGTCGGATGAATAACCAGTACAAAAATAAATGTGAAACCATACTAAGTGTTCATATTCATGCTTTGTTTTCATTGAAATCAGGGGAACCGACCACCTGTATTATTCTTACTTTATAAAAAGAAGCATTTTGAAAATTCAAAATTTTATCTTATTAGAATAAAGTTAAACGACTAAATCTATTGCACCGTGATCACCCATTCATATTTAACTAGCTAAAAACTTTCAACCTTTTCATAATCAAATTCTAATTGATTATTTTAAGTTCAATCTTTAGTTCTTTATATGTAATATAAAGAGAGGTGTGCTAATATGCTTTATAAAGTACAAAATATTTCGTAATTCATACTTATATCTTATGTTTCAAAATTCAATGGACGATTCAAATCCTCAAATATAATCTTTATATCAAAATTTCCTTGGTGATCAAATTTTATATTTTTTGAATTTTTTTACTATTTTTTGTAGAGCTAAAAAATTAATAGATCTGACATCTTCTGAACCATTCAATATCAATGATTTTCTATCCCTTTAAATAAATAATAAAAAAATTCAAAAAATTTAAAATTTGATCATCAAGAAGATTTTGATATGAATATCATATTTAACGGTTTGGATCGTCCATTTAAATTTTGAAATATAAAATATAAGTGTGAAGTACAAAGTATTTTGTACTTTATAAAGTACATTAACACACCTATATATATATAAATATATATATATATATATATATAATTAGGCTATGGTGCTTTACAAAGCACAAGAGCGTTGTGTGCTTTGCGCTTTATTATTAATTTTAAGTCATAAATGATTGATCCAAACCGCTCAATCTAATCTCCATATTCAAATCTATGAGTAAACTAAATTTTATATTTTTTGAAATTTATTTGTTATTTTTTATAGGGGAAAATCATCATTTTTGGATGCACTATAATTCTCAAATCAAGTCATTTTTCTTCTCATCAGAAAAAATAGCAAAAAAATTACTAATAGATTTTGATATGAAGATTAGATTGAACGGTTCAGATTGATCATTTCTAATTTAAAATTAAGAATAAAGCACAAAGCTCACATCGTCTCTGTGTTTTGTAAAGCACATAGTGTCTCTGTATTTTGCAAAGCACCATAGTCGGACTATATATATATATATATATATATATATAATCAGTCTATGTTATTTCGCGAAGCAGAAAACCTCCTGTACTTCATATCTATATTTCGAATTATATATTTATATAATAGCTCCTGTTAGGTCCGATATTTATTTCATTTCAAATGTATTTTACAAGATTTAAAATGTCTCTTTTATAGAGAGATGAGTCGAGATCCATCACTATCGATGGTAAGTTTACGGTTCTCATTATCTGTAATATTTCTTATTAATGTTCTTATCATATTTAGTTACTCTTCGATAAAAACAAAGACTTCTACATATTTATATTTTAAATAAGTGATTTTAAACATATAGAATTAGTTTAGACTGATTTTTTATTTCATCGATATGCTTGTATTTGATGATATTAAAAGTAACTTGTCATACTTGAAAACCGAAATTATGAAGTCTTAGTACATAGTTGATTTTTTTTAAAGATAAGTAGTTTTTAAGATAAATAGTTAAGTGCTCACTTTACTCTTTTGGAAATAAAGAAAAATATATATGGGGACGAACTACAAAAATGACCTGTCTTTTAGAAAATAGCCCAAGTCCTTGATCACCAGACCAATCACGCACTTATTCGTTCTTTATATTTATTTTTTCAAGAAAATGGATAGGAAAGATCTTTTCACCGATGTGTTCACTATAGTTTTGAAATGTACCGTAGTTTTGAAATGTACCGTCCGGTCCAATCTGTTCCGGACCGATCCGTGCCCGCGGACCGGACCGGATCAGACCGCAGTCAACTCCATCTCCGACTTGTGTCTTACCATGATCCAGTCCAACGGTGAGCCGGTTCTCCCTTCACCCAAAATCAAACTGTGTAGACCTGTCCCGTACGAACTCGTGGACCGGACTGAATCGGACCGCGGACCGAGTAGGACCGTGGACCGGACCGGACCATCCCCCACCCCCACCCGTCCCGAATCGGCCCCCCACCCGACCCGGACCGGCCCCACCCCACCCCATCCCATCCAACAATCTTTTTTCAAATAAAAGGTGCTAGGCGCCCCAAACATACCTCCAACTGCCAATGTTTCAAAAAAAAGCCACTTTTTTTTTCAAATTTGACAGAATAAATAAATAAAATTCAAAAACGAAAATTTTCGTCCCAAAAGTACCTATTAATATCACCACATTCTCATTTCAAAACACATCAAAATTTCATTCTCCATCTTTTCTCAAACTATCACATTCTAAAATTCTAAAATATAATTTTCTTATTTCAAAAAATAAAAAATAGTTTAGAATTATTAATTTATTGTTAGTCCGTTAAAAAAATTAATTAATCAAAGAAGGTAGAAGGATAATATTCGCCATTTTTTGATTTCATTGTTGCGATAATATTTCCCCTTCAAAGTTAATTTTTTTTATTTTAATTAGTTATAATTTTTTATTTATAGAAATTAGTTTATGTTGTTAGATTGAAATTTGTAAAAATATAATTTTTTCTTTGTCAAAATTCATTTTTTTAGAATATTATATTTTGATTTTATGTTGTTAGATTTACAATGTTAGATTTAATGTTAAATTTTTTTTTGTTAAAACTTTTTTTAGAATGTTAATTTTTTTATAAATTTATTTATTATGTTAAATTTATTTTTTTGTTAGAACTTTTTTTGGAATGTTAAATTTATTTTTTAAGTAGAAATTTATTAGAATGTTGATTTTTTTTTGTAAATTTATTTATTATGTTAAATTCGGTTTTTTTTGTTAGAATTTTATTTAGAATGTTAATTCATTTTTTTAAGTAGATATTTTTTCTTATATTCTGTTTTCATCAAATTCGATTCTTTATTTTTTTTATAGAAACGGCAACTCATCTTAATCTTGTGGATGATTTTATGCACCGGTTGAGTGTGGATATTTTTTATGAAGATATAGTTGATAATACAAACCCTTCACAAACACAATATTATAATCCACAAGCTAACGCTCTATATTATCCATAACATGTGAACCTCTCACTTAACCCTCAATCAACTTATATACCATAAGATCTTAACTATCAATCTCAACAAACCCCTATATTTACTGCATCGCATAATCCTCAATACGCCTCAAATTTCCATGATATAATTGAAGAATCCCCATTGTAATTTCCAATCGCACCCTTTTCTGCCGCAGAAACACCAACCTTAAGTGTACGCCCATCACCAATAGAAGCGGGACCATAAAAAAGATGAGAAAGACAGTTGGCTCCTCCTACGATGCATCTTGGTGACACTTTTATGAACAAATGAAGGATGCAAGCACTTTTATGAACAAATGAAGGTGTCATGCTCAACGGAAGGTGCAAGGTTAAAAATTATAAAGTTTGTTATAAATATTCTAAGTCAAACGGTCTAAGTGCATTTAAAAAATATGTTGATAAATATTTGGCCAAAAATGAGGAACCACGAGATCAACCAGCCCTCGTTTAGTCCAAAGCGTTATAAACACGGTTGGTAGTAGAACTCACCAAAGATACGATGAAAAAAGAATGTTGAGTGAGTTTGCCCGGTATATTACCCAAAAAGAACAACCAATAAGTATGGGTAATTGCTTATGTTTTGCCCGGTTAGTTATTCGGGAATGTGGTCAACCATTGTATAAGAGATTTGACCATAAAAAATGGTAGCCGAGATTAAAAGATAATATAGCAAACGTAAGAATGATTTATTAGCAACGGTTGGATATGCCAACAATAAGGTTTCAATTACCTTTGGACGGCCGATAGACACGGTCATGGTTACTCTTGTATCACTGCCCATTATATTGATGAAAATTAAATTTTACAAAAAAAAATTAAGTTTTCGTATCATGGAATTTCCGCATACTGCACAAATTATTTATCAATCTATTATTAGTGTTTTACAATAATTTAATTTAAAAAGAGATTTAGAAAATATTTTTTTTCCGATTTTATTCGATAATGCTAGTAATAATATAAAGTCAATTGATAAATTTACTCGATCACTAAACCCTATATTGTACAGCAAGATATTTCATCAAAATGTGCTTGTCATATTCTTCACCTTATCATTAAAGCAAGATCTCATCTTTTTCTATATTCTTTTTTCTATCTCATCTTTTTTTTTTATATTTTTTTCTCATAAGGTTTATCGTGAGATGAAAGATATAGAAAATCTCGACTCATCTCTTTCTCCAATCATAGAAGCAATGAAAGAAAATTTTCTCAAATATTAGGAGGAAGTACCCGCCGTGACAATTATCACAAATTGTCTTCATCCATCATTCAAAAAAAATACTCCGTAAGGCTTTTTCAAAGGTACAAATAAAATTTACATCTACACACTAATGAGAAAGAAAACCGTGTAAATAACTTACTGATGAGATTTCAACATTTATAACTCCCGACGAAATAATAATAATCCTTCTTCTACCGGTCATAATATTAGGTATGAATTTTAATCATCATTCTTCCTACTACATAATTTATTCACTTATATTGTGTTCATTTTTAATCGTAATAGAAGTAATAATTCATCTTGTTACTAAATGAGTTGTGACATGATGAATATTTTTGAAGATCAACAAATGAATAATAATGAATTACTGAGTTATTGTTTGGGAATCATGAAAGATGATCAAATTGATATCCTGGAGTACTAAAAGAGAAATGCAACTGCCTATCCAACATTGATGATGATGACGCGTGACGTATTTACAGTGCCCATATCAATCGTCTATTTTGAATTATATTTTAGTTTGGCAAACATGATTCTAAGAGATAAGCGTACCAAATTTGGTTCAAAACTTTTCGAGCAACTCGTGTGCAATAAAGATTGGATTGATGCTAAAAATCACATGCAACATGATATCACATTTGAGGTAGCAACATCCGCCATAAAAACTCAAGAAAGCGATACCGATATCCCCGATATCCCTCTAGAAGATGATTCTGATGGCGCATGCAACATTCAAGAAACTGACTTATGGTATATGCACAATGACATCTAAGAGTTTGGTATTTCATACCATTTCAATCTTTTTATTTATTTTTTAAATATTTCAATTATTTTTTATTTCTTTTTTTTAAAGAACATTACTAACAAAAAAATTATAACCCCGCCTATGTTCTTTTTACATAGCCTGTCCCAATCTTAGGTTAAAAGAGGAGGGTAACTCAAAATATTATATAAATTTTATTTTTCAACTTTTTATAATTTTTGGTATTTTTATAAATTTTTAGTATTATTCTTTTTTTAAATAATTAAAAATATAAGATTAATTCAATAAAAATTATTATTTAAAAAAATAATAAATTTATTTTTTAACTTTTATTATTTTTTATAATTTTCTGGAATTTATTTTTTTTAGAATTTTTTAATTTTTTTAGAATTTTTTAATTTTTGTTAGTATTATTAGATTTTTAAACAATTGACAATAAGAATTCAAATTAGTTAAAATTATTATTAAAAAATTATGATAATTTTTTTTTGTTTGTAAAAAAAATCCGGACCGGACCGTGTCCATCCTGTCCCGACCCGTGGGGGTCCGGCCCTCAGAGGCCAACGGTGGAACTGGTTTGATTTTTCTGATTTTGGCCCGTCTAGACCCGTAATGTGTGTACTGTGATGGACCGTGGACCGCCCAGATTTGGTCCGGACCGGACCGGCCCGGACCATTTGCAAAACTCTAGCGTTCACTATGAAGTTTTGGTTGTTTTCGATTACAAGAAAGTGAAGGTTCTTTTTGAAAAATCCCTCTTGTTATTTATTTTTGAAAGTAGTGACAAGCCGCCTGTTTTTATAAATGAAACTGCAATACAAAGAGATTCTGAAGTCTACAAGTTTAAAGCTACTTAATCTGAGAACTATTGTTACAGCATTACAAAGGACTAATTATTAATTGAAAAATTAAACAGCCAAGTTCCATAAAGCGAAACCTTGTTATTATTGAAGCTTGAAGGGTCATTGGTTTGAGCTGACCAAGCAAGGGCTATGGTCTATGGTCTATGGCGACTTGTCTACAAAATATACGACCTCTTCTACATGTGGTGTCCTCCGTTCAACCCATGTGTTCTTTTTTTCCCCTTTTAGTTAGTTATTGTTCCTTTTACGACTTGTAAAAGACAGACGTTGAATTCCTCCTATATAAGTGGTAGTCTGGTAGATCATTTCTTCATTGAATTTTTCCAATTTGCTTGGGTTATGTTCTCCTGGAATTAGAATGTGATTGGTCATACTATGAATAATAGTTGGCATTGCAAAAAATGTCGATTAATAGTTTGATGCTTTAAACCTTATTAGGGGATGACATTATGATTATCCCCTAAATTTTGTTTTTCGAACATACATAAACTTTGAGATGGCTAGCATAGAATAAAATATTTGTATTTCAACTTAATTAAATACGAATGGTTTAAAATGTACATTTTGGTGTTCAAGTCAATTAATAACGTTGAAACTCTACTCTAGTATAAATATTACTCTTCTATTTCAAATGTACACTTGGTTCAGTAATATTGCACAATGAGGTGTAGAGGTGACAAATTTCAACTCAATACAAGAAACTCATATGATCCATCTGGATTTAAATCCGATCTGATCTTAGTTTTTTTTTTAAAATTAAATTGATTTGATCGAGATCAAATAATCTATAATTTAATCAAAATCATTCTAAAATCTAAAACCAATTAATATATAAATTAACTTATCTAATATAATTTCTTCCAAAAATCAAAATAACCCTATCCAACTCGCCAATTTATCACCTCCACTGAGGTGCTACAAATGCACAGCGTTTTTTAGCTCCCTACTAGCAAATATTTTCACCCGAGTTTTGCTATGCACAACTCCTAAAGGTGTGTTTGGATGGTGAAAGAATTAGTGTAAGAATAATATTATTTGGGTTAGTAGTTGAGAATAGTGTGAGGTTAGTGATATTTCGGGAAATACGAGAAGAGTGCTAATTTTTACTATTTCGGGTTAGTAAAATATTGTTTGGATAGAAACTTAAGAACAGTGGAGATAATAGTTAAAATAATTATTTTTTTAATATTTTATTTAATAATAATATTTATTTAATACTATTTCATACTAATATAAAAGAAAAAAAATATTATTTTCACTACCCTCATGGACGCTAATCCGCTAACGCAATGTTTTCTCTAGATTGCTAACCTGAGAATAATACTGTTATTCCGAAAACAATGCTATTCTACACCATCCAAGCACACCAAAGTGGTTAGCCGAACACATAACACAGAATCCGTGTAATATCCATCGCACGAAATATGACATTTGAGAGTACTTTTCAATCGATAGAGTGCGAATTAAGGTTGCAAAATCTGATGTGAGAAATTTATTCGATCTAAGATTTAAATTGGATTAAAAAAATTCAAATAGATATGATCCAATCCAATCTAATTCAATTTAATTTTATATTAAATATTCTATAATTTAATCAAAATTAATTTAAGATTTGAAAAAATTAACATATAAATTGTCTCGATCCGACCCGACTAGATCCAATCCGATTTCTTTCCGAAGATCAAAATGATCCGACCCATTCGAACTTAAGCCCAACCCGCCCAGTCAAATTGATGTCAATAACTTTAATAAAGAAGTGGCAAAATTTGACCTTGCCGATTTTTTTTTTTAAAAAAAAAGTCAAACTAATATGACCCGTCCGATTGTCATCTCTTTAACTTTAATAATTTAGAGGTGATAAAATCTTACCCGACTAGATTTTTTTAAAGAAAATCAAACTAAACCAATCAGAAATTAAATAACCTACAATCCAATTAAAATAAATATAAAAACTAAAAAAAATAAATATATAAATTAATTCAAACCTATCTGATCCGACCTACATTATTCAATTTCCTTCAAGATCAAACTAACACAATCCAAACTTGAATCCAACCCCGCCCGATTCTAGATATCAATTTATGATTTGAATTCTAGGGACTAGTCGCCAGCCCACATCTTTTTTACCCACATGCAATCCTAAAGTTACCTGTTATATCATTAAAAAAAATACAAAATCACTACACCAGATAGATAATTTATTTTAAATTCTCTTTTATAAATTGTATTCACCAATATAATTAAAAATCGATACTATATGCCATCATGTGTAATTACATCCAACAATCCATATCTTCATATTATGTACCTGTACGTACAAGGCTCAAAACATATCTCATTCATCCACAATTAGTTCAAGTATCTGTGCACAGGACGTTAGAGCGCACCTCTAATATTAGAGAATATTTCAAGTGTCATAATTCAAATATATGCACACGCGCGCGTCCAAATCTGCTGTCTTAGGATCGATAACAGAACTATATTATTCTGGAACCGTGAAATAAAGTACGGATGGCTTGGAGGGAATTTTTACTGTTGTGCATGTCGAAATTATTTGAAATAAATAAGCTGACTTGCATTTTAAATGTTTTATATGGAGGTGAGATATTTATGTAGTGATGATACTTTTGAAAAGTATTTTGGTTAGTCGATATAAGCTTTATTTTTATTTAATTAGCTGATTTTCGACTTATAACATGAATTCGCAATTAGTATGTGACGGATGCTATGCATGTTATTAATTCGAAATCATTATTTTCCGAATATATTTTCAGAGCTTATGTTTCTTGTATCATCCTAGAAATTAAAAGTAAGCTTATTTAATTTAACCTATTTTACAATTATAACTAAATCGTGGACTATTTTGTAAAAGTTCCAATTTTATTTTTTTAAAAACAAAAACAAACCCAAAACAGATGACACGTACCTGTTAATTCTCTGAGCACGTGGTTCCTCGTGACCGCCTCTGTGACCCAAGTATATTTTTCTCTCCCTCTGTTTGTTATCGATAAGATGAAAAATCAACGGCAAAAGAAAAAAAAACAAACAAAATCAGAGTTTCCTAGGAGGTTATAGTAATTTGAAATGAGATAATTGGATTTGGATTTTTATTTGTACGTGCTCTCTTCTTTTTTCTCTCTCTTGCGTCTTTCTCATCTCTTTTTTTTTATATGAAAACAAATGAAAAGTAATTAATAATTCGTGAGATTTCAGTTTTTAAATTTTTATTTTTGAAATGTTAGATTGAGATTAACGAACGGTGAGATAGCAATCTATGGGAGCAAATATTATTGGTGGAAACAAAAAAGTAAATGTCAGAGTAAATATCAAACCTAAAAAAACAACAGAACCATTTAACAACGGTTTTTTTAAGGAACTGTTGCTAAACACAATATTTAACAACGGTTCTAGATAGAGAGTTGTTGTTAAAAGCTGTGTTTAACAATGATTTTCCTCAAAGAACCGTTGCTAAATGGTTCTACTGATTTTTAATGTTATCAGAATCTATTTTAACAAATTTTTTTATTATAAATTGTTATTAAAGTTCTCAATATTACAATGATGTCATCGAGTCATTTTAACAATAAATTTAATATATAATCGTTGTTAAATTGGTGTCGTCTAAGGTTCTTTTGTGTTGGATTGAGATTAACGAACGGTGAGATAGCAATCCATGGGAGCAAATATTATTGGTAGAAACAAAAAAGTAAATGTCAGAGTAAATATCAAACCTAAAAAAATAACAGAACCATTTAGCAACGGTTTTTTTAAGGAACTGTTGCTAAACACAATATTTAACAACGGTTCTAGATAGAGAGTTGTTGTTAAAAGCTGTGTTTAACAACGATTTTCCTCAAAGAACCGTTGCTAAATGGTTCTACTGATTTTTAATGTTATCAGAATTTATTTTAACAAATTTTTTTATTATAAACTATTATTAAAGTTCTCAATATTACAATGATGTCATCGAGTCATTTTAACAATAAATTTAATATATAATCGTTGTTAAATTGGTGTCGTCTAAGGTTCTTTTGTGTTGTAGTAGTGATATATATTGAGGAAATGAGATCCGTTGGTGTGTTTCCGTTAGTATCAAATTGTGGGTACCCGTATATGAAAACCGGATAGAACGAAAATAAAAACAAGTGTTCGGATAGATGGATGTGTTGAATGAGAAAATCTCATAGGATTAAAATTGATGGACTATGTTTTGTACCGATATCAACACAAGAGAATCAACATAATTTTTTTTATTGTTGATTCTTTTATTAACGATGACTATGATATATTGTATCACTAAATTGAATATCTGACTATATAAATATAATTCAAATTTTAAAATAAAAATAAATTATTGACATATAATAACTACCTCATTTTTTATCATTTCCTTCAAATCTTTTATATCTCAAAATATCTCTTATCTAATGATTTACATTAATTTTGACTAATTAGACGAATACGACAACGTCTATTATTTTATATTCCTCTCAATTTCTTTATCATATAGGAGGAAGAGAATTAAAAGTTGAGGGAAATCATGCGAGATTATATTTGATATAAAATATGTAATTGATTTTGTAATTGATCTTGCATTTATTAATCTTTTTCATATTAGAATGACATACATATTATCATGTGATATTTTTTATATCTAAATAAAAAAATTCGCTACAACGTACGGGTACACAACTAGTTATAGTAACATGTGAATTACTTTTGCATATAGTAGTTATTCATGTCTATACACTGATCATATGTGTATTGAATCTTACAAAATATATAAATATAAGAAAAGCTAAGTGCGACTAATAACTAAATTTCTGGTACTCTTGTTTGCTCGTCTACATGAACTATTTTCAGGAGAAGCGGCAGGTGTTTGGCTTTGAAGTTTGTACTTGCTCGTTCAAGCAGCCCTATTATTAGCCTCGCTACCTGAAAAATAAATATATAGGTATCTTTGATAGTTCATCAAAGACCGTTAAATTGGGATCGTTGTAAATTGTATGAAAATTTGATGGTCTTTGATGGACTATCAAACGATAATGAAATTATATGAAATTTGAACAACCATCAATCTAAAAATAGAAGAACACATTTATAAAAAAAATTTCTATTTTTAAGATTTTTTATATTCATTTAAAGATTCATTATCAAAGTTGTCAAAAATAACTCATTGTCAACCAATCCCTTCTCTCTTTTTTTTTTTACCTTTCTACACATTGGTCCCAGTGACTCTCATGCTTACCAGTGACTTTCAAACTTTAATTTTGATTATAATCTTAGCTAACATACAATTCATCTATGTCAGTAAACTCCAATATAAATGGTATTGATCTGAGGTCGCACTTGGTTAGAATTCCAGTTCTTTTTTTAGGGCTTATACTTTTTCATTTTTTGGACGCTCAATTAACAAGTTAAACTTAAGATTAAAGCTAGCTATCTCTTATCTTGTTAATTATTTACAGTAAAAACGGAGGAGAGTTTTGCCCAAATCTGTGAATTATCAATAAAAAACCTTCAAACTAAATCGAAATCCAATAAAGACAATCACCTATTTAATTAGCTTGATTAATCAACTCCGCCGCTCCTGCCATTTTCAATGTGAAGATTGGGAGAAATTTTGAACGGCTCCTTCCGTCCCTTCAAGCAGCTTATATGACGAGCTCTTTTTATCTTCTCTCCATTTCTTTTGCTTTTCTCCTCAATTTTTGCTCTTCTCGCCGAATTTATATAGAGAAAGAGGTGTTTCTCCGTGATCGCTCCTGGAAAAAAATAATAAGGTCTGACTGAATAAATAATTTCCCATTAAAATGTGAAGAAAAAAGGTGCAGACGGGATTTATATTCCAAATCCATCATTTGCATGCCGAACAGGGTTGGGAAAGAATTCATTTTAACCCACGATAACTCATGTCATGGGTTGAAAATGAACGGGATCTAAGGGCCTGTTCGTTTCTTCTCACACGTGGGAAAAAAATTGAGAATTAAACTGATTGTTATTGTTCACGTGGGTAAAAAAATTGATCTCAGTGAATTTTTTTCTACCTCCGTGAGAATGGTCCGAATAGCGCCTAAGTGAATTGTTTTCCCACCTCTGTGAGGATGGTCTGAACAGCACCTAAGTGAATTTTTTTCCCACCTCCATGGAGATAGTCCGAACAGAGCCCTAGAGGAAAAATGAGGGTGGGAATGGAATTAAATTCATAAAAAAAGAAAATTCGGAACACCAAACCACCAGATAGTGTTCTAAATTTGTGCCGTTCCGGACCGTGTCGTATTCGGATACGCCGTGCTTTCGTGTCGTACAGTGCCGTGTATTTTATTTTTTTATTTTTTTTCGTGCCGTGCCGTGCCGTGCCCAAAAATAATAGAAGGAGACACGACACAGATAAGGCACGCCATGTCTAGCGTGCCGTGCCTTAATCGTGCCGTGCTTTATTCGTGTTGTGTCTAATCGGAACCGTGACCAACCATGTCGTATCTGTGTCTTAATCGTGCTAAATGTGTCTTATCGTGTCCGACATTAAAAAATTCAGAAAATTCAAAAAAATAAATTTATATCAAAAATCAAAAGATTAAAAAAATCAAAGTTCGTTAAAATTTAAATTATTTTAAAAATTCAGAACATTAAAAATATGAAATTTGTCAACAAAATCTGAAATTTCTCAACATATGATGTTTTGTAAATTATCCCTCCTCCTTTTTTCGGACTTGGGACCGACTATGTTAGAATTGAAATGTGTAACTTAGTCCTTAAAAAAATCTCCGTGCATAGTGTTGTACATATATCCATATATTTTCATAGTTGTACATATATAGATTTGAGTACTTCGCCAATTGATCTTGTTCCTCATGGGACTGGTTCACCTCTACCTCTGACATCCCTTCACTAGTTACATTAGAACTTGATGCATCGGTTTCTTCTCGATTAATTTGGCACATCCATGACTTATCTTGAAGTATGTTTTCTGCATCGTACCAATCCTTCAATAAAACTAGAGTCTCAAATATTCTCTCACCTAATCTTAATCTTTTGTCAGTGAGAACCCTGTTAGCTCCACTAAAACAAGATTTGAATGCTACTGTGGAGACTGAAATAGCAAGAATATCGCAAGCCATAGATGCTAAAATTTGAAATACGCCCTTCACTTGATGCAAAAATTGCATAATGTTGAAATTTTCATCATCGAGTCTTTTGTTGCCATAGTCAGACCCGGAGTTTGCAAACATTTGCATCTCTGTTTGCACGTGGGGTCGATGTTGAAGGCGAGTCAGAGTTTTTACGAAGGATAGATTGAATACGAGACATAGTAGAGTCATTTGTCCCCCCCCCCCCCCCGTTCTGTTCCGTACCGTGCCTGGTATCCGTGTCGTTCCGTATCGTGTCTAACGCCTTAACCGTGCCGTATCGTGCCGTGTCAAATTTTCTAAAAGCCGGGCACGACACGGTTAAGACACGGGCACGAAACAATACCGTTCTCGTTTCTGTGCCGTGCGTTAACCCGTTCCGTTTTCAGCCATGTTCGTACCGTTCCGTACCGTTTTCGGCTACAGCGTGTCTAAATTTAGAACACTACCACCAGACCACTAGACTTCTTATTCCTCTAGAAGGAGTTTTTTTTTTTGATTTTCCAATGATTTGGATCAGCAGCAATAGAGGGGTGTCAATGGTACGATATAGGTTGGATGAAAATATTTTCATTACGATACTCATTTGAAATTATTTTTATCAATATCTTATTTTTATTTAATAAAATTAGACTAATCTATATTTTATTCTTATATGTTAAAATAAATGGATAATAAGCGAATGATATTAATATAATATTAGTTTATCATTATTTATAAAAAATAATTAAATTCATTGCTTTCATATAAATACAGATTTATTTTACTAGCGTGAAATTAAAATATAGCAATTAATTTCAAAATAAATAAATTAAAAAATACAAACATCACTTGTAAAAATTTTTTACTAGAAAATAAAAATAGCATATTATTTAAAATAAATTTTGTATCGTCTTATCATATCATTTTAAAAAATACTTCACTAAATATTATTTAAATAATATAATTTATTACATGATGAATTTAAAAAGATAATCATTATAATTCATAATTTATTATAATTAACTCGGAGCAACTAAGATAATTTTTTTTATATAAGATAATTATGTTATAAATAATATAATTTTTTTTTTGCATTTAGAAAAAAATAGGTACAAAATAATTTTACTTACAACCTTATTTATGTACTTAACGAGAAAAAAATCTTATCCTTACTCATATCAAACTAGTTAACAAATGTTTTACACATATTTATTTTATTAAATACAATACAAATTAGATAAATGAGAAAAATGATATCATTGACATATTTATGAACACATTTTTATTTCAAATTTATATTTATAGGGTCATCCTGTTTTATCTTAACTATTCAACTTATAGAACAATTCAAGTTCATCCATTAACATAATTAAAAAGTGAATTTTAATTAGGGGAGGGATCACTTCACAATGACTATTTTGACAATCTTGATAATAAAATTTTAAATAAATTTTAAAAATTTTAAATAAATTTTAAAAATTTTAAAAATGAGAAAAAAATAAAGATATGTTATTTATTTATACATTGATAGTATTTTAAATTTTAAATTTCATATAATTTCATTATCATTTGATATTTCATCAATGATCTTTAAAGGTATGTAACTGTACTGTAAGAGGGAGAAAAAATAGAAATTCATTTTCATTTCAATCTCAATTATGTATTTCTTAATCTAATATGGTATTAGAGCGGTGAAAATCTGAGGGTACTCATCACCCTCAAGCACCGTCAGTAGGGCGCATGCATGATTTTAATCAGGGGCAATTATCGGATTGTAATATCTTATCGGGTTCAAACTCATTAACTAATTGGGTACTAAATAAAAAAATTAATAATTTAATATATATATTCTTACCAAATAAAAATTTATTAAAATAATAACATTTTATATATTAAAAATAACAACAAAATCAAGCTCAAAGTAATAAATAATCAAGTTGATGAAGTAAATTTTCGTCTACGGAATTTTATATTTTGATATCTTTATATAATTATTTCATTATATATGATATTAAATATTTTTTTCTCAATAAAAATAATTAGACAATTCAGAGACAAAAATTTTCAATGGAGATAAATTACTTAAATTATTATTGAAAAATACTATTTTTCAAAATTTAAGAAGACAGCTGTCCCCGAAACCATATGGATCCGTGTCTGACCGTCAGGCCACCCCAAAGAGCCTATAAGACAGCACCAGAATCAGCCAAACTGAAAAAAAGAAAAACTGCTACAAGGCTGCTATAGACCAGTTTCAGCAAAAAAAACAGCATCAACAAACCAAAATTCAGGCCGACACACCACTAGCTGGTACCAGCACAATTGAAAAAAAAATAACATCCCAGTGTATCAGCTCAGATCAACAGAGACAAACAAAAAATAAAGAGACATTTGTTCTCATCCAAGCAAAAAGCTCAAACCAGCCAAAAGGGGGCACAATCATACTAGAACACTTTTGCTCAATTCACCACCCTATCTCGTTGGCCGAAGGGGATCCTGCATGCACTACGAGAAAATGGGCCATAATTGCGATGGGTGTTGTTTTCCCTTTTCCGAGCTCTCCCGCCAGGCGTGGAGGCAATTGGCGAAAAGAGGGGAGAAAGATTGAGATGGTGACGATCTAGTCGACAAAGACCACATGAGTGGGGTGGCGACTCGAGAAGAAATGCGCAAGAAAAGAAGGGCTGAGGCAGACTCGGGCTCGGGCTCGGGTAATGAAGAAAAGCGGGCACAGGCGCATCAAGCCCAGATAAACACATTGACCCAGGCTCAACTCAGAAATATTCTGGCCCAACTCCTCAACAGTATGAACAAAGATAGTTTGTCAGGTAACAGGCCCAATCTATCTCTATTCCAGGCCGAGCTTCACAGCTTCTAGGCTTATTTAATTGGAATTTTGGGCAACAGAGAAAATTATCAAGGTAACAGCTTAATTTCCAATTCAAAATTAAATAATTATTGAATTATTGATTCAGGAGCAACTGATCATATGAATGATAATTATTGACAAATACAATTAAAATCCGCCAAATGCCCACTAGTTATAGTTGCTAATGGTTCCAAAGTGTCCAATGAACAAATAGGAATTGTTAATATTCTCTCAAATAATATCTTTAGTGTTCTTTACTTACCATCATTCACATTTAACTTATAAAATAACAAAAGTTAACAATGTGATTTTTTTTCACCAACAAATGTGATTTTTTTCAAGATAGAGAAATAAAAAAATGATTTGTGAATATAAAATAGATAATGGATTATATTATTTGAATATTTCAGATAAAACATTTGTTGTTAATAATTTAGAAGAAAATAAATTATGGCATGGAAGAGTAGGGCACGCTACTGATAATGTTTTGCATAAGTTAATGCCTCTAAAAAAATTGAACAATAGTAATTGTGATATTTGTCATTTTTCCAAGAAAACTTAGTTGTCTTTTTCCTTGTTTAATAGTAAAACCTCAAAGATTTTTAAACTTGTGCACTCTGATGTCAGAGCCCTATAGCTGTTCTCTAATATAATAATTTTAGATATTATATCACATTTATTGATGATTTTTCTTGTACTACGTGGATTTATCTTATTTCTATAAAAGATGAAGTTTTTAAAAAAAATTCTTAAAATTTTAAATTTTGTTGAAAATCAATACAACACTAAAATGTTGCAAATGAATTAGAAGTATTGGTTTACAAATAATTAATCTTGCTTTCTTTTGATGCTCTCATACTCATAATGGTAATATGTTAAAATTATCTTTAGTTCTCCCGCAAACTATAGATGAGCTATCTCTCCAGTTTATGGAGGGGCTCATGTCTCCTTTGGCTTTGGTACACATTCAGGTGATGGAGGAGGATGGCGAGGACAATTCATACAGTCTGGTTCTGGTACTAGCTTCCTTTCTAATGTTTGGAGAAGACCTTGATTAGTGATGTAGTTCTCTTTTGTTGTTCTTATCTTGCTTGGTTGTTTATCAGTTTTGCTCTTGATTTTAGCAGGTGTTTTACTTTAGATATTGATACTATATGTTTATTAGTGACGCTAGGTTTGTATGTTTTTTTTAGGGTTTCTAGTGTCAGGAGTTGATAGGGCTATGTTCTAAAGACTCACATACTACGAGCTCATACAGTTAACTCAAAAAATGATATTCCATAAGGACTCTAGACACTCCACTCAATACATATCTCGAACTACATGCCTTCGACCTTGAGAACACTTCTCTACCTCATCCCGAGATAAGTAGCCGTGAGCTCGAGATCACCCTACGATTCTCGACTCCTAATATATTAATAACTGCTCATTACTATGAATAACGACTATAACTGACCACGTCCTTGATAACCACCCACTACCATGAATAGCGGACATCATTGGTCACGGTAAAAAATAACACAACTAAATAAGGCAAATCCACCGACTTGCCTCTACAGGTAAGTGCTACTTTTGATACTATTCACTAATATCATGGGAAAACCGATCATGATCCCCACGTCCTTCTTCCCCTATATAAGGCCTCGCCTAGGACAGGAGAAGGGATCCGGCTTATAGGTCAGAGTAGTTTTTGTGCACCCCCTACACATACTTACATCCAGTTCTCTATTGACATAACCTCTCCCTCCTAAGACAGGACGTATCATTTGGCGTCCACCGTGTTAAGACTTACTTCTCTTCTGATTTTTGAAGAAGATGGTAAGTAAATCAGTCGATGATTATGTGTCCATTCATCAAGAAGATTCTGCCAACAGTGGAGGACCTTCTACTCACAATCCAGTAGCACGATGTCTTTTTTTCCATAGGCACGCTCAGGTTCGGTAACTCCTATAGTTCTGTCTCCCTCAACCACTTTCGATCTTATTGCCATAACCATTGGAGGCATACCGATCTATGTCGTCAACAACACAAGACCCACCAATACACCCCATGCCACCAATCTACCTTCACAAATCTTACAAAATCAGCCAACGGGGGGCTGCCGCTACATGGTGCGTAAGCGATGGCCAAATATGATAAATCCCCACATCCCAGGTGATTTCGACCTGCTTCCGGCCGTCTTTCTCCTGAGATGTACCAGCTGACTTTACATGATTTCAAAATTCCGCCTTCATTAGATACTTTCAAAGGAAGCGACGATCAAAAAGACCCAGAATCGTTCATCCATGGGTTCCATGAATGGTTGAGTTTATTAGGAGCTTCTAACGATATCATCTGTTGGGTATTTCCCACATGTTTTACTGGGGAGGCATGAGACTGGTACAAGACTCTTTCAGCATGTTCTATCAAGTCCTTCGATGAGTTTACAGACCTATTTCTAGAGCGGTACAACCATATCAAGATACCTCGAATTACAGTCGATTCTCTTTTGGATATGAAGCATGGCTCCAACGAGCGAACTCGAGCGTACATCCACTGATTCACCAAGGTAATGAGAAAAATTGAAAATTATTCCGACGAACTTACCTTAATAGCTCTTCAAAGAGGATTACACATTGGAGGCCCTAGTACAATTAAATACGATTCTTACCGGAAGAATTATAAAACTTTCAACAAATTCTTGACCTTCGCTGAGGGCTACATGAGGGGCGAAGACAACACCAACCCATCTCGACGAGCTTCAAGATCCTCATCACCAAGAGCAAGACAAGGGTATAACACTAACAAGCAAGACCACAAACCACGAGACGATAGACGCAATGAGGGACACATACGTGAAAAGCTCAACATGGATACCGAGTATAAACTTCATTATACCTTCTATGCCCAGTTCGAGCAGCCTATTCAGGACCTCCTAAAGTTCATTAGTCGTAAATTCGATTTTCCTCGACCTATGGATATCCAGATGTTCGAAATTCGAGATGAAAACAGCTACTGCCAATATCATAGGTCTAAAGGACATTCTACAGAGGATTATCTACAACTCCGTGATATTTTGGAAAAATTGCTCGGCAAGGCGATCTCACCCAATAAATCACACCCAAGTTTTACAAAAAAATTCCCTCCCGATACAATGGAAAAGATATAAAGTATCATCGGGAAATCCCGAAGAAAGAATACGACAATGCGGTAGGGTCTGACGATAGGCGCCCGTATAATGACGACAATCGAAACAATCGTAGCTCATCGCTAGCCAAACTACCCACTCCCACGGTTAATGTGATTGCAGGCGACATCACATCGGGGGGGTGATACAATGAAATAAAGACGAAGTTACAGCCGAGCATCTCGTTCCTATACCGTCCTTGAGATGCACAAGAAGAGACCTCACCCTGAAGAAATCATTACTTTCTCTGAAAAGGATAATATTGGCGTATCACAACCTCATGACGACGCCCTAGTACTAAGCATCAAGATCAACGCGCATCGCATTCGACGCATCCTGGTCGACACTAGTAGTTTGGCCGATGTCATTTACTTTGATGTCTTCACCAAGATGGAGTATGATCCTCTGCACCTAGTCAAGGTTCACACTCCTTTAGTAGGCTTCACCGACGTCGCAATGGTCCTAGAAGGCCTCATGCGAATGAGGGTGAAATTTGGTACTCCGCCGCAAACCACTTCCCTCATGATCGACTTCCTCATTGTCAAAGCTCCATTAGTTTACAATGTCGTATTGGGGAGAAAGAAACTCAATGAGTTAGGAGCCACTATTTCCATCCCGTGCCTCAAAATGAAATTTCTCACCCCGCATGGCGTTGGCGAAGAATGTGGTGATCAACAGATGTCACGGGATTGTTATGTCCTATCCTTAAAAGGACGAGGAGCCCAAGTCAACTAGGTCGGCACAAAGGTCCTTCCGGAGCACAAGGACCCTGCAGACCCAGAATCACAGTCCACCGTTGAACCAGTTGATTAAATCGAGCAAGTGAAAATCGCTGAAGGCAAAACGGTGAACATTGGCAAGGCCATACAAGGTGTCGCTCGAGAAAGGTTAGTGAACTTCTTACGATTACATAAAGAAGTTTTTTCTTGGTCACTATCGGATATGCCGGGAATTTCCCAAGATATATCTGAGCACAAACTACATATTATCCCAAATGCTAAACATGTGCGATAAAAAAAGGAATATGGGGTCCGAAAGACAAAAAGCGGTACAACTCGAGGTGTCTGAATTACTCAAGGCCGATTTCATATGAGAAGTGAAATGTCTGACTTGGCTCTCAAACACAATGTTAGTCAAGAAGTCTAATGGGGACTAGCGTATGTTGATCGACTTCACCGACTTGAACAAGGCCTGCCCTATGGACCCATTCCCTTTACAAAAAAATGACCAACTGGTGGATTCTACATCAGGTCATGCATTCTTATATTTCATGGATGCTTTCTCGGGATATAACCAAATTAAGATGTGCGAAGAGGATGAAGATAAAATGACATTTATCACCAATTTAGGGATATATTGCTATAAAGTCATGTCTTTTGGACTCCGCAATGCTGGTGTCACTTTTGAAAGGATAGTCAACAAGGTATTCGAGAAACAGATTAGCCATAATATGGAAGCTTATGTGGATGACATTCTCGTCAAAAGCATGACCGAAGATAGCCATTTAGCCGACCTCGAAGAGGCTTTTGAAACAATGAACAAGGTGAACATGAAAATGAACCCCAAGAAGAGTTATTTTGTTCTCGCGAGAGGAAATTTTTTGGGTTTCATGGTTTCAAATCCATACTCAACATGCAACCACCAAAGAATCTAAAGGAACTTCAGTCGTTAATAGAAAAGTTGGCAGATCATCCATGTCTAACTCAACCAGCCATAGGTGATTCTCTACTCTTGTACTTAGTGGTAGCAGAACATTGTGTAAGTGCTGCCTTAGTACGTGAAGAAGGTACTCAACAACGATCAGTTTACTTTATCTCTCATGTCCTACGGGATGCTGAAACCAAATACTCCCCCATGCACTAATCATTATTCACAAAACTTACAAGTTTAAATTTGTTAGTCTTTCGGTAGAACAACCTGAGTCATTCATAAATTGACTTGCGACCCCCATGACAAATGCTATGTCGAACGTTATGCAAATTAGGTACCTTAGACTTCTAATTATACTCCGGAAGATGTTTGAGTCCACTACTTCTCCTCCTTTGAGTTTGGAGAGCTTAGCAGCGAGTTCATCGATGTCACTACTAGGTTATAATATTTCATCTCGAAATTTTTTTAAAGAATTTTTCGAATGTATGCTCTTTGAGATATAAATATTTCCGATTTCTCCTGCTTTATCTTGAGACTGAAAAAAATACATCATCATCTCGAGGTCTGTCATCTTGAACTCAAGTTTCATCATTTTTTTGAACTCATTAATAAGCCTTTGGTTGATATCAATAAAATTAAAATCATTCACATATAGTGTGACAATCAACAATTCATATTTGTGTGCCTTCAAGTAGATGACATGCTCAAAAGAACACTCCTTGAAGTCATTTTCCTTGAAATGGTTATCTATTCTCGTGTTTTATGCTCTCAGGGCTTATTTCAGCCCATAAATTGTTTTCTTCAATTTTAGCACTTGTGCTCTTTTTCGGACTTAATGTGCCCGAAGGGTTGGTTCGACATACACCTCTTTTTTTAGTATTCTGTTCAACAATATTGACTTTTACATCCTTCTGATGTACTGTTTATTTATTCTATGCAGCTTGCGAGATTAATAGCTGAATTATCTTTATTTGTGCTAATGGTGCAAATATCTCATCATAGTTGATCCCAATCTGCTGTCGATATCCTTAGACTGAGTCTCATCTTGTATCTTTCAAATTTACTTTGTTTCTTTATCCTCTTCTTATACACCCATTTCACACTGTGTCCTTTAGGCAATTCAGTTATCTTCTAAGTTTTATTCTTCTTGATTGTCTTTATCTCTTCGTCCATAGCAATTTTTCATTTCGAATCTCAAACTGCTTCCCCGAACAAGATTGACTCAGCATCGGGTAGTAGATATACTAGATACACTTCTTCATCCAATTATCTTATAGAGTTCTCAAAGATTTAAAATTTCGGGTTTCTTAATTCAGACTCAACTTCTTTTTAGCTTACCGAATATAAGTCCTTTTTGGAGTTTCTCAAACTCGAGGCTCCAACATTTTGAATTAGGAGTCTGATCTTGACTTCCTTAGTTGTCAGCTCTTCCTACTGGTTCTTTCAATTCTAGTGAGCTTCTTCATCCATCTCGACATATTTACTGTTCATAAGTTTTTTCTCGACCGGTCATAGAGCTTGTATGCCTTGGACTTGTTACTGTATCCAATGAAGACATGCTTCTTATTCTTGTCATCAAGCTTTGTTCTCGTCGGGTTTGGGATTTTCTCATTTGCTATACTCCTCAATATCTTGAGATGTGCAACATGTAACTTGTGCCTGCTTCAGAGTTCTTAGGGGGTCTTATTGTCGAGAAATGCATGCGGACATTGATTTTATATGTCAACCACGCATTGTACAGTTTCGATCTAGAATTCCTTCGATATTTTCTTAGTTTTGATCATTGAACTCGCCATGTCGAGAATTATTCAATTCTTTCTTTCTGTGACTCCATTATGTTGTGATGTGTAAAGTGCTTAAAAAACCTATAGATTCTATGATTCTCGTAGTATAACTTAAACTCATTGGACATGTATTCTTCACCTTTGCCCGATATCAGAGACCTAATGTTCTTTCTTGTTGTTTTCTCAAACATGACCTTATATTTCTTGAAGCTCTCGAATGTCTGAGATTTATTCTCGAGAAAGTACACCTAACACATTCTAAAAAAAATCATCAACGAAGGTGACAAAGTAGTTTTCCCCACTGAATGAGTCTGAGGTGATCAGTCCACAGATATCGATATGGATCAACTCGAGCAATTTACTTGTTGAGTATTTTGTCTTCCTAAATGGCCTTCTTGTCAGCTTCCCTACCATGCATCCTTCATAAAATTTCTTCTCGAACTCAAGATTCGACAATCCTTGCACATACTGCTTCTAGACATACAATGTCTTCTCTTTGGGTCCGTTTGGCAAATCAAGGAATAACTTTGGAAGAGTGGTAATTTTGGAAGAGTGATAGAATAGTGTTTTTTTGGAAGAGTGGTAGAAGAGTGGTATTCTTGACTATTCGAAAGAGTGAAAATATCGTTTGACAGTTATTACTCAGAATAGTTAAAATATGAATAATTATGATACTAATAATGATGATGATAATAATGATGATAATAATAATAATAGTAAAATAATAATCATAATAGTAAGATAATAATAATAAAGTAATAAAAAATAATCATAATAAATAATAATATTATAATAGTAATATAATAAAAATATAAATATTATCATAATATAATAATATAATAATAAAAAATTATGATTACAATCATAATTATATAACCATAATCATAATCATAATAATATAATAATAAAAATATAATCATAATTATAAAAATAATTATAAATAATAATAATTATAATAATATAATAATAAATTAATCATAACTATAATCAACATATAATAATATAATACAACATAATAAAATAATAATAAACTAATAAAAAAGAATCATAATAAATAATAATATTATAATAGTAATATAATAAAAATATAAACATAACCATAATATAGTAATATAATAGTAATAAATTATAATTACAATCATAATTATAATAATATAATAATAATAAGTAATCACAATTATAATAATATAATAATCATAATCATAATCATGAAAACAATAATTATAGTCATAATCATAATAATATAATCATAATCATAATCATAATAATATAATAATAAAAATATTATCATAATCATAAAAATAATTATAAATAATTATAATTATAATAATATAATAATAAATTAATCATCACTATAATCAACATATAATAATAGAATATAACATAATAAAATAATAATAAGTAATAATAATCATAATCATAATCATCATAATATAATAATATAATAATAAATAATCTTGATCATAATAATATAATAATTATATTTATATTCATAATATAATAATATAATATTAAAATTATATATATAATAATAATAAATAATATAATAATGCTAATGGTAACGATAATATAATAACAATAATGATAATAATAATTTAATAATAATAATAATAATATAATGATAATAATAATAATAAATAATCATAATATTAATATAATAATAAATTATAATCATAAATATAATATAATAATCTAATAATACTAAATCTTAATCATAATCATAATATAATAATATAATATAATATAATCAAATAATAATCGCTATTCCGACGAGAGCTAATCCGATATTCCACCTATAAGTTGGTATACCGGATTAGCACTATTCCGCACTCTTGTACTTAGTCTAAAATTCGTTTGGCAAATTAATTTGTCAGAATAGCTATTCTATTCCAACTTTTTGCTATTCCATGGAGTGCCAAACACTCCCTTTGAGAATAACTTTTACTTGAAGAGCATCCTCAAGAGTTTTATTTTTCTTGAGATTTTTTCTCTGCTCATGTGCTAAGAATGAGCCAGCAAGTTCATCAACCGTTAACTCTACTAGATCCTTCAACTTCTCTATTGCACATACCACGCTCTCAAATGTTTATGTCAATGACCTTAGAATCTTCTCTGTCACTCTCTGCTCTGAGATGAGCTTTCTCAATTTCTTTCAAGTTAGTTCATTACTGTTTGTACTCGTATGATATGGTCCGGGACTCCTTTAGCACTAGTCATTCTCAACATCTCAAACTCTCCTCATAGAGTCTAGAGTCTTATCTGTTTTATCTGATCGACTCCTTAGGCAGTAAGGAGAATTCCTCACATCTCTTTTGAAGATGTTGCTTCAACAATCTTTCGAACTCAATTTCATCTACTCCTTGATTGAAGATGTAGAGTGTTGTCTTATTCGCTACTCTTTTCTCTTTCAGCAGTTTCAGCTACTATGCGTTCAGGACGCCAACATTTTTGGGCTCAACATAGCTGGTCTCAACTATTTCTCACACATCCTGCGTACCAAGTAAGGATTTAATTTAGATGCTCCAATTATCATAGTTCGACTTTGTCAACTTAGGCACTAACATTTCGAGTGAACTATTCCCAAATTTAGCCATAAACTCTGATACCAATTTATTATTTTGAACTTCTTAAAATTATTCTCAAAATCTATCCCGAACACTTTGAATTTGAAATACTATCTCAGGGTCTATCACAGATATTCACTCTACTTAAACAAGAACAGACGAAAAATTAAATTAAGTGAGAATAAAAATAATTTAACAAATCTGGAAAAAAGAAGATAGTACTCTGAAAATTATTTTCTTTGTAACTCAAATTGTGTTTACAAATATTTCTCTCTTTTACTTACATTCTATTCTAGTACTCCTTTATTTATATATGTTTTGGTGTTATAAATGCATGTCTACTTATACAAATCTAATCCTAATTATTCTATTCTATGTATAATGAAATTAAATATCAGTCACACTTCAGTCACTTTTTTTTCTTTCTGAGTTGTCTCTGACACATATGACGAATATCGTAATGTTTCTGTCATCCTCCGTGCACAGGTTCATCCCAAATTCTTGATGCACTGGACAATATTGCTATGTTTTAACCAATAAACGAGGGCAAAATAATGTCTTGTTAAAATTGTAAAGAATAAATGTAGTTAGTTATCTAGCTTGAGATTAATTTCCTAGTTTTGATTCACCACAACCCATAATGAACTCAGGTAATTTCCCCAGGTTGTCAACACCTTCTTCAAACACAATCCCCATGCCCATGAAGAAATGAGATTCAATGTGGCAATGAAACGCCCATACACCGGGATTATCTGCCTTGAACCTAAGTGCAGTCCATCCAAGCGGGTGCACCACAACTGTGTTCTTCAAAATTGGATCCTTCAAATTGTACTTGTTTGGGTCTGACTCAGGGTTGAATTTCCCTAACCCATAACCCAGAACCCAGAAATCATGACCATGCAGGTGCCATGGATGTGTCTCGCTATTATTTGCGTTGAGAGTGTTAGCATTCTGCAAAATTACATCAACTACTGAACCAAATTCAAGTTTGTAAATGGAGTTACTCCTCGTTGCATTAGGGTTTACAGGAACTACATATATGTTGTAGGTTTTCACATCGTAAGTATCTGGCGGCGGTCTCTGGTCAAAGACATGGTGCAAATTGCTCTTTAGAGCAATTAAATAAGGTGTATGTGGCAGGTCAAATGACACGTTGTTCACCGACCACCTCATAGCACCGTTAACCCTATTTTGGGTGTTCAAAAGAATGATCACCCGATCTGATTTGGAAGGTGGTGGTTCGGTGAAACTCGGGTGTGCATGTGTCGCTAAGGATTGGTTAAACCGGTACATGGTATCGTTCCACAGGGGACCTGCTGGTGGGGCAGTGGTAGGGAGTCTTCCACGAGGGACCTGGTAGTAATGGAGAATTCCAGTTCCAGTTGGTGTACCAGGTTTTCTACTTACTACATTACTTGCTAGCCAGTAGTTGCGGGTCGGGTCTTGATCTGCTTTCAAAATTACAGAATATGTCTCTCCAGAATAGATATTGAGATTTTTCACAACAAATGGTTTGACGTAGTGACCGTCGGCTTCAACAATAGTTAATGAGTGTCCCTGAAATAAGCATACTTTTCTTTAATTAGTAGTTTTCACAACGATTGACAAAGACATTGGATTGTTTAATTTATGCAGAAAAGTATGAACACGCTATGGACAAGTTTTTCCAGATAAGTTGCTCGAATCAACTGCAAAATCTGTTGCATTATGTAGAAGTCTTCTCATTTTCTAATAAAAAAAAAGGTTCTCAATGATCTCAACATATATTACTTTTTTATATCTCTTTCGGAATTTCAACCTGCGTCACTCCTTAGAGAGCCGAGACTAAGTACCATTTATACTAAAGCCTACGGTTATGTAAAATTCTTCTCCTATCTGGAAGCATTTTCAAGACATTGTTTTCAGTATAAAACATATATGTATTTACATAGACACTCAGGTTTAGATCACGAGGTTTCCATAATTGATATGATGACTAGTTCTAACTTCCAGAGAGAACTAATGCAACAATAGTTTGATTTTGATCAACCAGGTTTTCTACACTCTCTGTTCGGTGGGCCAAAAGCCCAAAACTAAATCCACATAAAAATCGGAAAGAGACGGCTATGGTGATTTTCATCATTCATGTATATCATGTGCTATATGGAAATAATGGAATAAAGGGACTCAAGTGCCCTGTTTATCATATCAGATAAAAAGTTGGTTTGGGTGATCTCCATGTAACCCCGTTGGATTATGTTTTTAAATTTTAATTTTTTTACATTGTCAGAAATTTTTGGACGGAGGCTGATTGTTACCATGAAGGGATTTTCCCCTGCAAAATTTGTGCAGCTTACAATAAGTTTATATAAATGAATAGTGCTCTGGATCCTTTGCTCCAGTTTGGGGGTTATATTCTACTAATTTTCTTTCAGTGGCTAGTTTGTTCCAAAAAAAAAGAGAAAAGAGATGAGAGAATAGGACCGTATATTGTTTATCTTTTTTTTTAACAAAAAAAAATCTTGGCAGGTTGTATATTTGTTTGGATAATCCTAATATACAGTCAACTTTATAATACATCCATATATCTTTTTGAAAAGTATTGCTCAAATAAAATATCTAAAATAATAGATATGTATCTAATGATTTGGATATACAGTGTATGAAATTTTAACTCTCATCATACAATTTTAAAATTTTAACAATCGAATTTTAAAGAATTATCAATTAATCACTGATTATTTTAGATTTGATACAAATTCAATCTAAACTATTAAAGCATATTTATAATTTTAATTTTTTTTATTTGAACAATATTTTTCAAAAAAAAATGTATACTTATGAGATGTGTTATAAATTAAATATATATACACTGGAATTACCCTATTTGTTTTTGGTTAATAAAACACAAGTTTGAATTATACACTTGCTACTTTGCCAGGAATATTACTAATGCTACAGGACAAATCTTCTACTTGTAACACGGTATTTGGTGGGAAATCAGAAAGTACAAGGCAAGTTTCATATAGTTCTACGCGTTTGTCTAATCTTTTCCAACTTAAGAAACAGAGACTGGAGCGCAACCAAGAAATTGTTGAGATATTTTTTTATTAGAAAAGTAAAAAGGAT
>CAXKVV010000929.1:0-34646 GCA_964058805.1 Schoenoplectus triqueter | reverse complement strand
GGTTATTGCTTCAATTTTGGATCCAAGGTTTAAAATTAGTTTAATCCGGTTTTGTTTTAAAAAGTTATATCCAAGTGATGAGGTTGAGAATAAAATTGAAGATGTTAGAAGTAAAGTGGAAATACTTTTTGAGAAGTATAAAAATGATTACGTAGCTTCTAGTAATTTGGTGTGTTCTTCAAATTTGGTTGGAGATGGTACCTCTCTTGATAATACTCGACCCGAGGATGATTACTTTAGTTTTGTTATTGAAAACCAAACCGAAGAGTCTCCAAAATCTGATTTGGAGGTGTATTTGGAGGAGAAGGTGCTTGTTGTTGGAAAATGAGAGACTTTTGATGTGTTGGAATGGTGGAAGGTGAATTGTGTGAAGTTTTTAGTTTTGAGTAGGCTCGCCCGAGATATCCTTTGTATTCCGATATCAACCGTTGCCTCAGAGTCGGCTTTTAGTGCTGGAGGTCGTGTTTTGGATGACTATCGGAGTTCCCTAACTAAAGATATGGTCGAACTTTTGGTTTGTGGAGGGGTTTGGATAAGAGCGAGCTCAAACGCCACATTGCATACTTTACAAGTAAGCAATTGTATTTGTATGTTTATTTCATAATTGAATGATCTTTAACGCTAATTAATTTCATTTTATAAATTTTCAGCAAGCTGCCAAAACTGAAGAGAACCTTGAAGTATTAGTACCTGAATCCAGTGTTATTATCGATGAGTGATGACAATTAAAATGTAAGTACACCTTGAACTTTTGAATATTATTTGGGGTTGTTTGGAACGAAATTTGGGGTTGTTTTGGGTGTTATTGGGACTGTTTGGAATGGAATCTAGAGCTGAAGTTTGAGGCTATTTGGAATGAAATTTGGGGCTGTTTTGGGTGTTATTGGGGCTGTTTTGGGTGTTATTTTGGATGAATAAATGGGGTTATTTGTAATGGAGCTGTTTGAAAATGAGAGTGTTTGTAATGAGGCTATTTTGGGTGATCTCCATATGGCCGGTTAAATAACAGTGATCTCCATATGTGTTGGAATAACAGTGATCATTCCTCTTGTTATTTTGGGTGATCTCCATATGTGTTGGAATGGTGGAACCTGAATATTTAACTGTTATTTTGGGTGAATAAATGAGGCTATTTTGGGTGTTACTAATATAAGTTACTTCATATATAAATTTCAGGATTTTCAAGATGTTTGAGTGGTGTTACTTGCTAATTAGGGCTGCTTAATATTTAATTTGATTCTTCTAGTTTAATCTTTGAATTTGTATTAAATTATTAATTGTGTTGCTTATTTATTGTTGTATGAACTTTTATTATGTTGTCTGTATAAACTATTAATTGTGTTTGACATTTTTCATATTTTTTTCTGTTATTTTGATTATTTGATATGAATTGTGGAATTTGTCCACCTGATAATTCTATTTCGAACTATTAACGAATCAAATCGACCAGTTCGAACTTTTAACGAATCAAATTTCGAACTATGCTTTGAGTTTGAAACTGTATATCTATTTCGAATCAAACTAGTTCGAAATATGTTTCAAATCAAACTCGAACACACATTAGTTCGTTCGTGTTCGATTCGTTTACAGCCCTAGGACTACCTATCATGGCTCGCAGCGGCAACACTGGTAAGGATCAGGGAGGTACGGGCAGGCTTTGGGGTGAAAGTCAACCTGGAACATGCACAAAGGGAGTCATTGCGGGGCCCTCATGTTCTAACAAACTGGATTTGGAAGCATGAGGGGTTGAACATTGCTGGACGACCGCCGTCGAAATTAGCGTTGGCTGAACATGGCAGTTGGGGCCTGGGGCCTCATATTGTTAGGGAAATGATAGAAGTAGGATGGTAAGGTAATGACTTACGGGTATTAGTAAGAGGGAAAGTTAGTTTATCTTATCTATTGTGCTAACATTGATGAACGTGTTATAAGAGACTATGTTACTAATTTAATTAAGTCTACAGACGTTTCTAAAAAAAAGTATGTAAGAAGCTAGCCTAGAGCTGTCAGAAGTTGTGCAGAAGAATTTAGAGGGAATAAAAAAGAAAAAGAGAAAAAAATGTACCAGGTATATCGAGATCATGTAACAAATGTGTCACTTTAGAAAGAAGGTTGTTCAATATTTTGAGTCATATATGATATATTCAGATTTTTTATTTTAATAAATAAAAAAAATTGGGAACTAGTAAGATTAGCTCATTTTTTAGCCTTACTGGTCTGGACCGAGTTTCAAACTCGGTTCCGGATGCCGGGACCGAGTTTGAAACTCGATCCCAGTTTTTTTAAATTTGTGTGTTATATTAAAAACAAAACACGACAGTCAGTATATTAGTCTAAATATTATAACAAAAATTAAAATAAAATTTTACAAAGCCAAATATAGGCACGGTTAATATATTATTCTAAAATAGTGTCAAACAAATTAAAATATTACAACAACAATTAAAATTCAATTGTTCTAGTAAATATAACAATAAAATATAAACACACTGCTAATCTAAATCATGTTCTGCTGGAAAGAACTCGACCTTGAGTTGGTAGTCTATTGATACGACCATTCATTTTATCCATAACTATTGGAATGTGTATCTTCCTTCTCATTTCTTTGTTGATTTTTGCTGGATCTGACCTAATGATCGGACCGTTGTACATTGACCAATCTCATTTATTGCCATAACTATGCCAATGATCGAACTATATATTAATGTAGTACTGGATGGTATAATATGCACTAACATACTGAGTGTAATTCAGCCTTCTAAATGAATAAATGGCAAATAAATGGTCTAATGGGATGCCGATCAATTGCTGTTTCTAACACCAACAATTACCAATTCTCATCGTCGCTAATTCAACCTCATATTTTTTTCACCCTTTTGTCCCTTTTATTTCAAATATAAATTATAAATTATTACTTAAATTTTGAATTAAAATAAAAAATATAAGTATAGAATATTACCGTCTCGAAAAGTCCATTTCTATTGTAAACATCTCAATTGTTGATACCCCAATCCAGTGGTATGACATCGTAAGTTCTCCTATTATCACCGCGATATTTTATCAGTTTGGTGATATTTTAGGAGAACACCAGATCTTAGGCTTCCCAAGCCGCTGTAACTTCTCGACGATAGAACATACTGAAAAGTTGTCTAGCGATCTTGAACACGTTGTTCAATGATTCTGAACCGTTGCTTGTTATTATTCTTCATCGATTGAGACCCCGTCTAGATGTTGTGTACATCTTTCTTGATGCAATGCAGCCACTTAATCTAGTGTTAATTCCTCATAATGGAATTTTTCAGCTGCAGCGGGTTGGTTATTGCAGTTTCTATTATTTTGTGTCATTTTGTTGGACACTTGTCCTTCCTAGATATTTGGACTGAGTTTAAAACTCAGTCTCAGCTTTCTGCAAATTTCAAATACCCACAAATGTTAAAAAAAAAATCTGGGACTGAGTTTCACACTCGATCCCGGCATCTGGAACCAAGTTTGAAACTCGGTCCAGGCCAGTAAAGCTCAAAAAAATAGGTAATCTTACTAGTTTCCTATTTTTTTTTATTTATTAAAAGAAAAAATGGTGATATATTAATGATGCAAATGGCCGCCCATTTCTTGAAATAGATTTTTTTTAAGTATACAAATAGAAATTTATATTCTTTCATTTTCTGAAATAAGTAAAATATTTATTTGAAATAATTTAAAGTTTAAAAATTAATTTGATTTTTTTATAAAGATTTTTTTAGTTAAAGATGAGAGTCTAAATCATTCATCTTTAATTGTTCATAAAAAATCTCATTTGAATTTCGAACTTGCAACCTCCCACACTCTTTTTTCTAGAAAGATTTAAGAACCAATTTAATTTTTTTAAGAAGTTTACAAAAAAAGAAGTTCAGAAATTAACTTATCTATACTATATTATAAAAAACGTATGAAATTGATTTATTCATTAATATTATCAGATAATGTTAAATGATAGAAATATTTATTTTTTAATTTATGATTGAGATTAATTGATTTTATAAAAATGGCAGTTTAAATTTCAATCAAACTCATTTTACCATATGTTTATAGAACATCTAAAAAAATTATATATCAAATAAGTCAAACATAAATTATTATTATATTTTATTGGAAAACTAGAAACTACACAATGAACAATCATACGCATAAAATTAAATAATGAATTTATTTTACTAAAAAAAATTAAGAGTTTTTGTAATTGATTTAGAGGGTTCGCATAACAGATAGATTCCGTGCTATTTTTTTATTTTAAAGAAGAGTTAAAAAAAATAAAACATAAAATTCTCTATGCATATCAAATCAAGAACCGTCAAAAAATATTAAAAAGACCTGTATTGAGTTAATTATGAATCATAGTTGTATCCTTCGTTTCTTTAATTTTTGTTTTTGTTTTTGTTCTTACTTCTCCATCCATATTTTTATTTAATAAAATTTAGTAGATAAAACCTATATCTGGGCCGATGGACGAGTCCGAAGTCCTAACATCGCAAAGGCGAATCATGCCACAAATACCAACTAGGAAACCATCTATTACGCGCTTCGTACAGTGCGCTTTACATTTCTGGCAAGCAGCACCATCCACAACCAACTTTCCAAAACCTCTATTTATTATTTCCACTATTATACGGCCATATCTTCCCTGAGAATTCACTGCTGGTCTATAGCACTCATGCATTACGATAGCTTAAATGGACCCAGTGTCAGTGAGACACTTTGGTCTATGACATTGCATTACGTGTTTATATAGAAGTGATTCTTTGTCACGATTTCTATAAGAGCCGTTTCTTCTGCTCTTAAAACCTCCACTATGTCGTTCGTCTCCAGTCAAACTTCTCTCTAACTCTGACCTAAATTAATTCGAATCTCCTCCCAAAATGCATGCAAAATCTCGCCTTCTCTTCGTTCTCTTGAATCTCCTCTTAATTCCATGGCATCAAACCCTAGCTGATGATGCTGCCACCATGCATGATCTCGCGTCCTCCATCACCTCCGCCACTTTGAAGTGGTCCCCGTCATCCGACCCCTGCACCTGGTCCCATGTGCAGTGCTTCGGAGGTCGTGTCACCGCTATACAGATTGGTAATATGGGTTTATCGGGTTCCTTACCCGCTTCACTAAATAGCCTCACAGAGCTTACCCGCTTAGAGGTCATGGGTAATAGATTTAACGGTTCTCTACCTGTTATATCTTCTCTCTCGAAGTTACAGTATCTATTCTTACATAACAATAGTTTCACCTCAATCCCTCAAAATTTCTTTAATGGTTTGAATTCGCTTGTGTACATAACAATTGGAAATAACCCGTTGAATTGGTCCCTGGGTGATGACTTGAAATCAGCTTCTAACCTCGTAAATTTTGCGGCCTCAGACTGTGGCATACAAGGGCAAATACCAGGTTTCTTCGGCACCTCATTTCCTAGTTTAGAACTCCTAGAGTTATCTTTTAATAACCTAACAGGAGGAATACCGGAAAGCTTTGCAGAATCAACAATGAAGGTTCTCCTTTTAAATAGCCAGAAAGCTAGTAAATTAACTGGTGGCATTAATGTGATTGCAAATATGACCTCACTCAAGCAACTTTGGTTGCACTCGAACTTGTTTTCAGGCCCATTACCTGATTTCTCAGGGCTTATAAATCTGGGAGATTTGAATTTACGAGACAACCAAATTACCGGCCCTGTTCCAGATTCACTGGCCAAACTATCTTCCCTCAAGAATGTCGTATTAACGAATAATTTACTACAGGGGCCTGTACCAGTATTTAGTCCCAGTGTAAAACTTGATCTAGATGTAAAATCAGAGAGATTCTGCAGATCTGATAAAGGTGACTGTGATGCAAAGGTGAATATATTACTCTCTATTGCCGAATCGTTTGGGTATCCTAAAATTTTTGCTGATAATTGGAGGGAAAATAATGTATGCAGTCGATGGCTGGGGATCACATGTGATTCTGCAGGTAATATAGTCATTATAAATTTCAGCCGCTTTGCTCTTAATGGTATAATCTCACCCAGTTTTGGGTCCTTAAATTCTCTGCAAAAGTTGGTGCTCTCAAATAATTCTCTGACCGGCACAATACCAGAAGCAATAGCTAATCTGAAAAATTTAAGGGAATTGGATATCTCATTTAATTCACTTCATGGAAAGATCCCTTCTTTTGGTGAAAATGTGAATGTGATCACAACAGGAAATCCGGATATTGGAAAAGACGAAACTGAAAATTCTATAGGAACAAAACGGTCCTCTTCGTACATTGCCCTGATTGTGGTTTTCTCACTTGGTGCAATATTAGTTCTTCTAGCTCTGGTATTCTACTATTGTGCAAAGTTCAGGATTAGGGAAAATACTGTTGCAGGTAACTGGTTGAACAGAGTGAGGCGTTCATACAATTGTATTCCCAAAGCAAAGAAGGATAACATATCTTTATCAAGTGTTATCCCAAATGCTGTATTTTTAGGTGATAACACAACAAAATGCAGCCCAAAAAGGAATACTGATGGTTTAAGCTTTTGTGAGCCCACAAATTTGGTGATTCCAATTGAGATCCTACGGCATGTCACAAATAATTTTAGTGAAGACAACATTTTGGGACGGGGCGGATTTGGGACTGTTTACAAAGGGGAACTCCATGATGGTACTAAAATGGCAGTCAAACGAATGGAAAGTGGTGTGATTGGTTCAGATGGGTTGAGTGAGTTCAAATCTGAGATTTCAGTCCTGACCAGAGTCAGGCACCGCAATTTAGTAGCTCTTCTGGGGTATTGTTTGGATGCCAATGAAAAGATATTGGTGTATGAATATATGCCTCAAGGGACACTGACAGAACACCTATTTGAATGGAAAAAGGAAGGGTTGGAGCCACTTTCATGGAAGAGAAGGTTGTGTGTTGGATTAGATGTGGCTCGGGGAGTAGAGTATTTGCATAGGTTGGCTCAACAAAGCTTCATCCATAGAGATTTGAAGCCTTCTAATATTCTATTGGGGGATGATATGAGGGCTAAAGTGTCTGATTTTGGGCTTGTGAAGAGGGCCCCAGATGGGCAGTACTCAGTTGAGACAAGACTTGCCGGTACGTTTGGATATCTAGCACCAGAGTATGCAGGTATGTAGTATATTTGCATGAATAATTTACCCTTGCTGAATGCACTACAAATATGATTGGAGGTACGAAATTTTGTTGCCTGACCATTACAAATAAAAATTGCACCTGACTTTGTTACAATTTTAGCAATAAAATAATGTTTTATGCCAAAGAAAATTTTCATCAGATATGTTAGTAGCAGTATTGGTATTCATCTGCAGATTTTTTTCTAGTAAGTAAAATAAAAAATAATGAAATGGTATGATGGTGTGCTGATTTTGACCCCCCAGTCTAGGATGGAATTTGAAACTCAGTCTTTTTTTTTCACAAAATTTGTATATTTTGATTAATTGTTTGTTTATTACTTTTATAGTCACCTGAGACTGAATTTAAAACTCAATCCCATTTTTTTTGTACAAAATTTATATATTTTGATTAATTATTTGCTTATTACTTTTATAATTTTGAATAATTTGTTTAGTTATTTTATTATGTTTAATTATTTATTTAATGGTTTAGAAAAAAAAATGTAGTTAGAAGTATGTTATTGTTGTGTGTAATAATATATTAAATATGATATTATTGTGTATTCAATAATAATATGTAGTTAGAAAATCATAAGAGAAAAATTATAAAAATAATAAACTAGAATAAATACGCATGTTTATATATGTTTATTATGTATTCAAAATAACAACTTGTTTTTTATTGTTGTTTTGATATTTTTAATATTTTTTGAAATTATGTTCTTATGTCTTTTATTGTTGCTTCAGCTTATTATTGAATACATTCTAGTTCATTATTTTTTGTTGAATGTACAATTATTCTAGTTCATAATCATGTATATTATTGAACAAGTATATTTTCTAATTATGTATTATTATTGAATACACAGTACTATCATATTTAACATATTATTATTCTAACTACATTTTTTTTTCTAAACCATTGAACAAATAACTATTAATCAAACAACTAAACTAAAAACTATTAATCAAAACATACAAATTTTGTAAAAAAAAGAAGGGGTTGAGGGACCGAATTTGAAACTTGGTCCTAGTGTAAATATTGCATGTCATCATATTAGTTTTCTCTTTTTTCTTTATTGTAATTACTAAAAAAAATAATCTGATTCATCTGTGTCTGTATTAAAGAGGTTCTATCTGGAATGACCAATTGCTCTTTTTGCATCACTTGCCATTGCATATGACTCTGTTTCTCGTATCAAGGCATGTATGTAAACTATCTTTTGCATTTTCTGTATCAGCATGTACCAAAGAACCAAATAGACTCTCTGTTTTCTCATGTCCTGAAATAACTGAAGGTTGATTTACTTGTTGCATGTGACTCATGTTTGCAATGGTGTTATTTTTTTAAGCATCGTCTCTGTTGATAATTTTTTGACTTTTCATTTAATCAGTATCTTGGAACCACCTACTGTCACTTTCAACCTTCAAGTACTGTCATAAAACTTAGTGCAGATTTATTTCGTTCTAACAGCAATATTGGTTGGAACAAAGTGCGAGTGAATTTTTGTTAGACTCTATAGAAGATTAATTAAGATTTGAGATTACCGATTAACACTTTCTTCATTCCTTCAAGAACCTTTTGTTGTTTAACATTACTCTTTAGCTCTCTGACCTTTCTTGTCCTTCACACCTGGAAATTAAGCTTGACATAATTTTTCACACAGAATTTAGTAGGAGTACTATATTCAAACTATGATGTTTGTACCAAAAATCTAGAACCATGTGATATGTTACATGAATTTCATTATATTAAAGACAATTTTCTATTACAGCAACGGGTCGGGTGACAACAAAAGCTGATGTATACAGCTTTGGCGTGATATTAATGGAACTCATTACTGGCAGACGAGCCTTAGAAAGTAACAAATTTGGAGAGAGCTTCCACCTTGTCACCTGGTTCCGGCGCAAATACTATACCAGCAAACTTGAGTTCAAATCAGTGTTAGATCCATACATAGACCAAGAAGAAGAAACTCTCTCAAGCGTAAGCACTGTAGCTGAGTTGGCATGCTACTGTTGTGCAAGAGAGGCATACCAGAGGCCTGATATGGGTCATGTAGTGAACGTGCTATCGTCACAAGCAGAGGCATGGAAACCGGTGGATGATGATCTTGAAGAGTCTTATGGGGTTGAATTTAATTTGACATTGCCAGAGGCATTGAGGCAGTGGCAGGAACTGGATTTGAGTCTGACCAGTGATGCATCTCAGCTCTCAGGAATATCTAGTGGAAGGTAGAAAAGGTGAAAAGATAAAAGGTTGCTGCTGTTGAGGAACGAGGTTATTTTCATACTGAAATCAAATTTATTCTCTCTTTTCCACTTTTATCTGAATCTCTGCTTGCTCCTTTTTATAACTATTTTGTTATTTTTTTTATAGAAATCTTCCTGAGGCCTATGAATTTTAAAAGTCTGATGTTACTGCTATGTTAGATGGTATTTTTGTCGTTGTAATGTTATTTAGTGTTATTCTCTGTGGATTAAATAGTTTTGTTTCAGTGAATGTCCAACTATGTTTGTTAAATACCTCTCTGCGTTACTCGATGTTCGAACCTCTTAAACTTTAGCAGCTAAAGAAAGATTTTTATGCTTCACTAAAGGTTCCAAATTGAAAAACAGTAGAAAAAGAATATACAAAAAAACATTTATGAGTTGTTATTCAATAATTTATTTTCATTATTTAACAGCAAGCACAATTCGTTGACTATTTCATTTGTAACAGCCTTAATCGTATTATGAACCATACTGCATCAAGTCACTGTTATATTCCAAATTGTGATAGATTTAATTGAAACAAAACAAATTTAAGCAACGAATCCTGTTCATTATAGCAAAATGTTACCCTGGGGGCCGCATAATTATGTAACATCAGAACCAAGTCGATATTCTGAAAATAGAAATAACAAAACTTGTATTTCTAATAAAAAGATAATAATGTAAAAGCCCAAAAAATGTTGTTGACGGCTTTGCAATATACTTTGAAGAATTTATTCAGAATTCAGAGGAATGACCAAATAAGAAAGGATCATAATAACTTCAAGAAAGTTTGGTATTATTTTGATACTGGGGAGTTCAAATTACAATAAGAGATGTACAAGTATATCCAGAAGGATATACAAGTACAGAGCAGAGTTTCTGAAAATAAAATACACAAAATAAAAGAGAATATTTCTTAAAAAAGAAGTAGAACAGAAGGGAAGAGATAAACAAGCTTATTCTTCAAGCAAACTACTCATAAATTAAGTAGACATTGTACTTTGTTTATAATATTATTTGTCGATTGATTGGCATTAACACTTTTACCGTCTCATGGCACCTTGGGAGGAGGGAGGCGCAGTCATGGCAATACCTGACTGCCGTCCCATGTTTGCTTGCCATCCTACATAAATAGAGAGAATTCAGATGAGTAAACAAGCTGATAGTCAACATGAGAATGACTTAAAAGGTTCTATATGCTATATGTTTGAGTTTACTTTCATCTTTTTATCTCACAAATTGCAAGATCCTTAAGATAATTATATTATGTGATGAGTACCTATTGAAGGATAACAATTATATATGAGAAACAGAAAAGTTAACAATCACATAAACTAATCAAGACAAAATACAACCAGCCCAACTAGTTCCACACCCAATAAAATGTATATACGTGGACTGGTTATGTCCGTCTATTGGGCCTTTCAACTGTCCGACCTCATTGAACTGAATTGGATTTATTTATTATTGAACCCATAATCCAAGTCCATTAATCCTCATTAAATCTGATAACCAAGCAGCTGTGTGGCACTTAAGTTCCATTATACAACAATACCCTTTTGCTGCCAGTTCCACTTACTTCCATGTATTTGTTTTTCATATTCGTGATGTATATCTATCAATAACATTTTTTTTCCATATTTGTAGTGTATATATATTAATAACATTTTTTTCTTGTGTAGGGGGGTATGTGTGTGTGTGTGTGAGAGAGAGAGAGAGAGAGAGAGTCAGAGAGACCGATTTTCATGTCGAAGCCACGGCTTTGGAGCTCACGGTACTCTTGACACAGAGCTAACGACTCACAGCAGCAGTGGACGAGGCAATCATTGCAAGGTTTCTCATGCAGAGAATACTGTGCTCTCAATTTGGATCGGTACATGCACGAGTACAAGCACGAACAGCCTGTGAAGCACGCAAGAATTGCATATATGGCTCCGCTTGCACTGCATGCTGTATGTCAATACCAGAACCAACAAAATTTTAATAGTGTTTCTATTAAAAAAATGCTTATGAAGTAACTATATTTTTAGAAATCAAAAGCAATCACAAGACTAGTATATATATTGCAAGTATAATAATACGGATCAGACTCTTGTATACTAATCTTTGCTTATTACAAAGAATCGAAACTACTTTTGTCAGAGGTGAAAAAAGGAGAGAGAGCTTACATGTTGATCCTTGATCGACTATCTCAGCAATCCGGCCAAAAGTAATGCATGGACAAAAGCATGTCAAGCAACCTTTAAATAAAATATTCATTCTTATTAAATTCAGAACTAGCAATCGAACAATTCATAAAACAGAATAGTGAATTGTAAGCGCAAGAATTACAATTTCCACAATCCTGGCCACAGTCACATAACCCACTCGACCATGCTTGAGGCGGTACACCCTGCATAGGATACATCGATGGTTGGCCTACTGGATTTATGGGAGCCCCAATCACAGGAGGTGCATTTGATGAATACGTCTCGTAAGGCTTTTGGGGATACATAGCACTGAGTTAAGGCTTTTTTTCTGTTCTGTAACTGTAAGGCTATGATGCTTTTATAAGTAAAGACTTGGAATAAAGATCAGAGGATAAAGGGTATTGTAGTTATAGTGAAGAGCTAATGGTGGAGTAAACTTGCTATTTATAAGCAAATTATCTAAGAAATGTTGAATGGATTATTCAAACAGACGCGTTAAACCACTGGATGAAGCCACCCTAGCTTGGTGACAAATTTGTCCAGTTTTCACAGTTTGGATTATCGAGTGTAAGTCGTTACGTGTTTCATAATCTTCTTTGCATATGTTGATATGTCAACCATTTACTTCGTCCATTCAGATAAACATGCCTACGTTTCGATGGTTCAATTTCTTGAATTTTATTCAATTTCGCTATTAGGTGAAATGAATGCAGACATTGCATTATTGTCTCTAGCGGGATATGAAATCAAGTGCCCATATTTCTGTTTGTTTGGTAGCAAAACGAGTGATTACCATGACTGACTCTAATAATTAAGTCATAGTCAATATAAATGTAGAATGCGATGTTGCCACCCAGTCGCAGGAAGAAAAGCGTATCGCTTGTCAGACTTGACCTGTTACCGATTCCGACGCGATAAATAAACTCCTTTTGATTTTAGTTCTGGGCCTAATTGTATAGTCCTGGCCTTTTAAGTTTCGCAGAAGAGGCCCAAAATAAATTATTAGTTCTGGGCCTAATTGTATAGTCCTGGGCTCAACTAAACCTCGTGCTCCGGTTCTAGCCCGCTTAACCCAGTTAAAAATATGCAACTTATTATGGACCAGTTATTGCAGTCGTTTCCAATTTGGAAGGGACTCGGAAGTCAGAAGTCAGAACTCAGAACTCAGTAGAGAAAATTACTTGGGACTGGGATCAACCTCCCATCAACATCTCTCAATCTCGATTCTCTGATGAAGAAATTCTGCTCTTCTCAAGAGGAATGGAATTATTAATATACAAAACCAGATAAATTGGTACTCTCTTTCCCCCTCTCTCTGTGTTAGGCAGTTGTAACTAATAGGATCAAATTGGTACAATTAACTTCACTTATTCGTTCGTACCTAATAGGAGGTTCATGAGATTGGAGTTTCATCAATGGCGGCGGGGAGTGATGGGATGCAGTTGCAGTTGTGCGTATTTGACCTGAGAAGGGGACAGCAAGAAGGTCAAGAGCTCGACAAAATTCTCTACTTCTACCCCTCCGACTGCCCCTTTCTTACTCAGCTATCGCTCATTGGTCTTTGCGAAGGAATCATTACTTTCACGAGGTAATAATTTTATTCCTTTTCAATCCATGTCAGTTACAACCATCAACCCGAATTGCCGGATTAAGCTCAATTTCACTGGAACTTTTGAAATTCATTCTCAGGTCTCCTTGATCTAACCCTGTATGTCCTCACTGTGCAACTAACTATCTTTTTGGTGAATCTAGGATTGATAAAGCAATTTAGTTTTATTGGACCAAATAGATTATCTTGATGTCAGACTTTTGCATGAAGAATCTGAATCGGAGATGTATGTAATTTTAAGAGAAAAAATCATGATGCATGTGCCAGTACAAACTTGGCACTGCTACATGGAGGAGATTATTTTAGCTGCAAAATAACCTACTTTATATACAAACCACATCTATTGTAAAAAAGACAAATTAATAGTGTTCTTCTGATTCCATAAAGTGGACACTGCACTTTTAATAATGGAAGAAGGTGTTGTTAATCACAAGAAATAGCAAAGAAACTGCCACAACACAATATAATGTCATAAGTTGTTCTACATTTACAGGGTTTGGAGAGTTGCTCAGTTGTTGTTTGCAGTTTAAATAACATTTTTCAAGAATACATGTTTTACTCTTATATTTCTCTAATTGTCAGAATCTTCTCTCGAGAAGCGGCATGTGAAGTGATAGAGGCCGAGAAATATTCTCATGTCTTTTATGAGGCTGAACCTGATATATGGATAGTGTTGGTATGTACCTTTGTTTCTATGCCCAATGTGCCTTCTTGCATTCATATGAAAAGGCTGCTCAAGGACTCTAAATAACAATGTTTGAATATCAGGTCGTAGAGAAAAGCAAAGATGATGAGCCAGTTTGGAGATGTGAAGCATTACAAGGGGTACTTAAGGAGGTGCATTCTCTTTTTAAGATGTTTCACATGTCAATTCATGCTATGCTTGACAAGCAGCCCAGTGGTGAGCTTGTACGTTGCCACCTCCACGCTTTCATCACTGATTATTTATCCGGTGAGCTTTTAAGTATGCTTCATAGGTATATATGTTTATGTACTTAGTATGTACATATGAGTTCATGATTGATGCTTACTTTTCTGTGTATTGCTTATAGATTTTCAATTGGGTAAAAAGGTACAGATGCCCTCATTTCGTGATAGCTTAAAAGAGAGAGGTACTGTGCAAATATTAACAGTCTCGCGAGAAGTTGCACTTGAAGTACAGGTAAATTTGTTGCAATTATAGGTTTGAGGAAAACACATATCATTAACATATGCAGAGTGTAACATTGCATTTCTTATGTGGCGCAGTCTGTAATTACTGGTATTAGCTCATGTTGTAATGGATGTGATTCAATCATCTTATTCCAAGATCTTTTGGTGTCAACAACACTTCCTCCTGTATGTTTTTTATCTGATGCGTGTTTATATATATATGATGTATTTACTGATATTAATGCCCATAACTTAACTAGAAAGTTTTGTTTATAGGACGATACCACCAATTTATTCTCCTATGCCACCCTGAGATTGACCCCCCATGCTTTATCATCTAGCACCAGTTCCTGGTCATATTTACGAAAAGGCCACTCAACACCTAATCTTTCAAACTTAACCATGTTAGATGAGCATCAGACTAGATCTCGTGATAGCTCTCCTCAAGGGCAAATTCATCAAACCAGCTTCATCCCAAGGCTGCTACAACGTGACAAATGGTCTAAGGGAAAGGATGGCTTTTTGGTACCCAATTTTCCAAGTGGTGAAGTTGGCAGTTTTGTTTTGTCAACACCTGTTGTGTGGAACCAGCAAACAGATGAGTACAAGTATCTTTGTGTTTACCAGCACAAGGGCATGACAGTTATGATGCTGGTACCAGCTTCTTCTCTAGCTAATGGCGAGCAGGAATTGGTTCAGTTGAAGAAGCAATTTCTTGAAAATGTCGATCTTTCTAATTCTCTATTGTTTCATCATGTATTGTCACTCCTTTGGAAATTATGTTTTTGTTAATATGAAGAATGGTTGTACAGGTAGCGCAGAGAGTTACAGTTGTAGAGCAGAAACTATCAAGAGGTTGGGGAGGAGAGAATGCATATCATGTAAGTGGGTACCGGTACCTTCTCATAGATGGAGACAGGAGCGTGTCTAGAGCGACACCAGCAGGCAAGGTCACCACTTTAATGAAGGTCTGTTAATTACCCAAAACACTCTTTGTTGTAATATATAAATCAATAATGTTTTAACATAATGTGAGAGGTTTCTGTGCAGGAGTCACTCCTATATATGAATAAATTGAGAGAAGAGGTGGATATAGAAAAGGGGGGATGGCGCAGGGATAATCCCTATCAAGAAAAAGAGCTTGAAGTATGTATCCGTGCCAAAAACAATGCATGGGTTATTGCAAAGGTCACAAGAGGAAAAGAACTGTACATGGTTTTGGAGAAGGCGAATGAGACTCTTCTTTATGCAACAGATGCTGTTGAGAAATTCAGCAACAGGTAACTTTATATTTCAGTTACTACTACAACTTCATATGTACATTTCCATAATGTGATTATCAGATATTGATAAATGCTGACACTCGTTTTCAGGTATTGTGAAGGGGCTTTCTCTATGGAGTACTAGGCTCATCGCCATGCCATGATGTCCATTCAATTTATTGACTGATAACATTATTTGTTTACTGATGATCCGGGAATAATGATGTTTAGGTTCTTTTTGCCAAATTTTCAAATTGTGTATGTTGTCATCTTTGTTCGGTCCTTGAAGTCTGGATCTTATGTGATATATGGTCGTTATGAATATCAAATTGTTTTATGTGAATTTGCCAATTGGTTATAGGAGAACAAAATTTACTTGTGAATTTGCAGATTCGATGTAATAGGAGAAAAAGAGTGATTTGGCAGATCTTTCAGACAAAGCAATCTGCATGCAAAAATAATTTCTTGTCCATGTTAGACACCGAAACCTTAAAATCTTAGAACCATAGTAACACGTCATATATGTTATATGGCCGCTTGTTGATCAGTTAGTGAAGAAGAGAATCTCGTGTTTACTTTGTGCAAGTACCAGACAGTCCAGAGTTGTTTGAGCGTATTGGTTTGGTGATTAAAGCATTTACTTTTGGTAGATAGGTTCTGTTTAGACTTTAGACTACGAGTTCCTTTTTTTTTATTGTAGCTGTTTTAGACCGAGTTAGTTTATTCCGAAGTATGTCATTCATATGGTTCATCAACTTTGACCATGCTTTGCACACAAGTATCCACCAGTTAAATCAGGGACGCTGAAGTGGAAATGACGTGAAATTAATTTAAGATTGTGGGTAAACGATGGTGATATAAACAATTTGGTTATAAACGTGAAAGTAAGAAACAGTTCGAAGTTTCAGTTTCAAAACATAATATAATTATGGGTGAGATCTTTGACAATCAATTTCATATAAATATATTAAAAAATGTAAAAAAAAATAGATAAAACTTTATAAACATATTCTTAAATTTATTTGATTGATTGTATCTCAAATTTCATATAATTTAAATATCATTTAATATTTCGTCAAGCACCATTAAAATTGCATAACAATTTCATAACAATTTTGTCAAGCACCGCCGAAATCTGGGATGTTTAATAGTGATAGAGGCGCATAGGATCGACTCTGTAACACTCCCAAGTAAATTAGAGTGTGAATTAAGGAAATTAAATGGAATTTATTAGATAGGAATGGGATATTGGGGGTATTTTGGGTAATTGGAATAGAAGAATGGTGATCACAGGTAAACCAGGAAAGAAAACTAGTAACAGTTCTTTATTTCATATCTTCATCATAATAATTATAATGGGAGGGATGAATTTATACAGATAACATCTAACTTTTTAATTTTACTAATTACCTACTATAATATTTTCTAATACAAATATGTAGAATATTACAAAAATAAAGTTTTCTTGGCATTTGGTTTTTGGTAATATATGATGATGGAAAAAAATTCAGTGTAGATATGAAAGTTAAGAAAGAGTACTCTTCAAGGTAACCAAAAAGAAAATAAAGTATGATAATTTTTGTTCTTATTCTCTGTTACAGATATAGAAAAAAAAAGACGAATAACAACAAGAATCAAACCCATCAAAAACCTTGCACCGAGGAACTTAATTTGTTGTTGTATTTTTCTTTTTCCACTGAGGAACTTCGTTCAGAAGTAAAACAATCAAACATAACTAATACCATTTGTCATCTGTCGAAGACAAATAAGAGAAACTAGGTATATACCCGCGCGTTGCAGTAGATTTTTTTATTTAAACATTGAAACATTATAAGATAAAAAAATTCACATTTATCTAATATTAAATTATATATTCACCAAATTATAGAAAAAATCTATAATAAAGACTATATTTAATCTTGATGAGATTTTGCACAATATGAGTTAATGATTCATGACTTTTATGGCAAGAAAAGTAAATTATTATAACATATATTATCACCATTAATTTCTTATCAAATATGCATAAAGTTGCTAAATAAAAAAATAATATTATGGAAATAATAGTATATAAGAGAAATAGTAGATCAATGGACGCGATCACATACGTTCGGTCAACCAAAAATAAATATTATTCATCTAATTGAAGGATAAAATGGATATAATAATTAAAAAAATTACCATGATAAAAAAATGGACCCTCCAATTCTTAGATGCTTTTTTATATAATAGTATAGATTAAACATAAATCCAGGTATCACATGAATCTTTTACGTATCTTAGGTACCTTAACTGACAAAATGAGCAATAACATTTTACATACATCAGTAAGTTTTACCAGAATCGTAAATTTATTTTCCCATGGTTTGGACGGGAGGAGGTACACCTGGTGCTGCCGCCACTTGTGCTTGTATTTGCATATTTTGTGCCCATCCTGCCATGTATAAATCAGAGATCAGAAATTTTTAAAAATTCAGAATTGGAGTGGTCCAAAACACAAGTATCTCTAATTTATCAGCATTCAATATACTACATGCATGAATCTCTTTTAATGCTTTGGTAGATATTAAAATATTTTATTTACAAAAAGAAATAAAAATTACATTTCATAAATCTTAGAGACAGATTATATACCAATTTGCACGATGTACCACAGTTCTTGAGTTTACGATACTCCTGGCAGAAAGCACAAGGGTCACGTAAGGCATGAACAAGGCAATCATGGCAAGGATCCTCGGCCGTGCTCTCTGTTGGAATTAATTATTATTAATTACAATATATATGAACTTATATGTAATAAATATATATTATATAATAGATTGTTAAATTATATTCGTTATGAAGTAATCAAATTTTATATCGAATTTAATATGCATCATGAGAAGTGAGTTTTTTAATGACTTTATGATTTAGTGATGGTCTAAATTATATAAAGTTTGATAATAATATAATTATACTATTGGTCCATGGAGAACATAACTATAGACAGTTTTCTGATTAAGCAGCGAACCCGTTAAGAGAGATTTGGATCTGATATGGACCCACTAAGAAATAACTGCTCTCAGTTATGAGCGTTTATTATATACAGTTAGACTGTTGGTTTTTCGAAATGAATTTCCCCATTCTCCGCTTTTCTGGCAACCTTTCATTTTCCAACAGAATCCATCTCTCCCTAAGATAGTGTTTAAGAAGAAAATAAACTGTCTGCGCCGATCCTCTCAGTCACTCCATCAGATTAGAGAAAGATCGTTATAAGGCTTAAAGGAGTCTGATGATCAACGAGATTGTGTCTATCTGGAAGATCGATAATATGGATCAAGGTAACCTAATTTATGATTATGGGTTCACTAGATGATCATGGTCTTAAAGAAATACTAACAATTGGTATCAGAGCTTATTCTAATAGAAATATTAAGATCTGATGACTGATTCAAAAATTTCTAAGAAATTCGTACTTTTTAATTGGATTTGTTCTTTTAATCAAATAGTTTATGAATAATTCAAAAATATGTAGATCTATTTGTTAGAATTAAAATCAAGATTGGCAATCGATTTTAAAAATTAAGTTTATCAATTTATCAGAATTCAGAAAATTAAAATATTTCAGAACATGATTGTTCAACAAAGTAGTTTCCGAATTATATATGATTAACTGTCTAATTTCATGATTCTGTTAAGAAAGTATAAATTTTTGGTTTGTATTCTGCAACGGTTATTTTCGAATCATGTTAAGATCAGTTATTATCGATTATGTAAACTGACGGTTATGCAAACTGGTGGTTTTTTTAAAAAAAAATCACCAGAAGGCCACGGTTATGCAAACTGGTGGTTTTAAAAAAAAATCCCCAAGGGGTGTGGCCTCCTGGAACCCCCCGCCCTAAAGAGGGGCGTTGCCCGTTTTGTATTATATACCTAAGTTTTTTTTGCAGAAAGATTATGAGATGATATGACTTTGTTACCTTGTGTGAAATTTATAATGCATGAATGATTGATGTGTGTAAGCGGCCTAAGGTGCCCATTAATTATTTTTATTTTGGTTGCTTGCATGTCACATAAGTATGTATCATTCTTAGGATTTTATGTAATTTTCATTATTATTAGGATAGTAATTTGATAAGAATGAGAGAATTACATGAAGGACGAGATGATGACTGTTGTGAAGAGGATTCTTACGAAGGAGGTCATCATGCCTTAGGTCATACTATCTCACTTATGAATTGACTTATGTTGGTTGTTGTTTATATGGTATTGATTGTATGAACCTATGAATTGATATTTAGGTTAATCCAACATATTTGAGATATTTATTCAGATAATGTTAAATCATTTTGAAGGCTTCAAATAAAAATATATATTTGAAATAATTAACAAAAATATTATCTTACCAAAGTAAGCTCTCATATTGGCGTTAATTATTTTTCAAAACTTGTATACGGAGGATATATATATAATATTTGATTCTTGGACTGTCCTAAAGGAAAGACAACAATCACTTATTATATGTAAACATATTGTAGTAATATATAGGTAATGGTCAATAAATTTTAGGTGTAATTAGTTGATTAGCCCAAAGGAAGATTGACTAATTGACATTAAATGGACCGTTATATATCATTATTATATCTAATTATCTTAGAATAATAATTGATTCCAAATAACACTTATTATTCGAGGATACTTAGTTGATGGAATATACCTTATTTTGTTTTAATATTATAATTTAGACATTTGATTCGTTATATTGCATGCATTTTTCAGCAAAAATTATTGATCTTACTGCTGGCATCAATAGCATTCCGATGCTGACAGGTTCTAATTACAAGGAATGAAAAGATACCTAAAAAATTATTCTTTGGTGTCTTGACCTGGACATAGCGTTACAGCAGGCTAAACCACCTGTACCTGCTGCATATAGTCCTAAAAATGTGCAAAATGCGCATGCACGGTGGATGAGGTCAAATCACTTGTGTCTTAAGGTCATGTAAAGGATAATTCTTAAAAGTTTTAGGGGACCTATTTTTGATTCCACTCTAGCCTTGGACTATCTTAAGAAACTTGAGTAGAGAATTATTAGGAATGAGAAGGCTAAAATAGGCATTCTGTTAAACAAAATCTGCACAATGAAGTACAAAGGAAGAAGTAATATCAAGGAGCACATTCTTAAAATGATGAATACCGTTTTAAAATTGAAGGCAGATAAACTGGACATATCGAAAAATATGTTAATCTATTTGTCTCTCAATTATTTTCTCATTTCTTTGCAGTTCAAAGTGAACTACAATTGTCAGAAGGAATCATGAACAGTCAATGAGCTCATCTCGCACCGTGTTTAGGAGGAAGAGCATTTGAAGACGGACAAGAGCGAGAGCGCAAATATTACTTTCACATCTAAGGGAAAAGAAAATAGAAACGTAAAGTCAATTCAGATGCTGCAACTACAAGTTCATAGAAGAAACCCACTAAGGACAAAAAATCAGTTATCAAAAAAGAGCCGGATACGGAAAAGAAAGAGTATTTCTTTTGTGGATCTGAAGGGCACATGAAGAAAAATTATATCAATTATCACGCATGGCGTGCAAAAAAGGGTAATTTTTCTCTTATTTATGAAGAAATTAATTCAGTTTCAGTTTTAATAGACACATGGTTGATTGATTCGGGTGCAACCACTCATATATCTATGTCTATGCAGGGTTGCCAAAATTATCGTAAGTCAAGAGATGGTGAAAGATACATCTATGTAGGTGATGACAATAAGGCAGAATTTGAAGCCATAAAATATTTTAGATTACTTTTGAAAACTGGTTTATATTTGGATTTATTTGATACTTTTGTTGTGCCGTCTTTTAGATGGAACTTAATTTCTATTTTTGTGTTGGACAAATTAGATTTTTCTTGTTCATTTGGAGATGAAAAATTTAGTTTGTATCGACACTCCAATATGGATGCTTCTTGATTTCTATGCATTATAGATAACCTTTATGCTTTGATACTATTGCTTTCTATAATGAAACTCGAAATGTTAGATAAAAATTAACACATCAGGATTCAGATACACTTTGGCACAAGCATTAGGTTATATTTCTCAACAGAGAATTACATGTATTGTTCAAAGTAAAATCCTGTGGCTCTTGAATATGTCGGACCTTGGTTCGTGCATTGAATGTGCTAAGGCCAAATAAACAAGCTTACACAAATATACAGTCAATCGTATGACAGATGTTCTTGAGCTGATACATACAGACATATGCGGACCATTCCCTACGACAACTAGGAATGATCATGTATATTTTATCAGTTTCATTGACGATTATTCAAGATATGGCTATATATATTTAATTAAAGAAAAAACTCGAGTTTTGGACACATTTAAATCATTCAAGTCTGAAGTCGAGTTACAACTCAACAAAAGGATTAAAGGTGTCTGATTAGATCGTGGTGATGAATATTACGGTCGCTCTGATGGCTCGGGAGAGCAATGACCAATGCCTTTTGCTAAATTCTTGGAGAATAATGGGATTGTGCCATAGTATACAATGTCGGGTTCACCGATAATGAACGATGTGGCTGAAAGGCGCAATCGAATATTAATGGAGATGATACGAAGCATGATTTCTCATACCTCACTTCCATTGAATCTCTGAGGAGAAGCACTTAAGACAGCAGCATACATTTTGAATCGGGTACCGACTAAAATAATAAATAAAACTCCATATGAGTTGTGAACTGGACGAAAACTTAGTTTCCAACTTTTTAGAATTTGGAGTTATCCGGCTGAAGTTCGGCCTTATAGGCCACAAGAGAAGAAGTTGGATGAAAGAACTATTAGCTGTTATTTTTGTGCGACCCTTTTTCGCGCGCCGCCGCACCGCCGCTGGGCGATGGGTTCGCGGAAGAAGGACACGGAGATCCCTCCCGAGCGTGCATCTGCTGGGTGTCGGCCGACTCTGCCGTTTAGAGATATTTGGATGCACATTCAGGGGGTTTTTAGTGATTGTGAGTTCTTGTAGATTCCGGTGGGCGCAAGCCCCCACCGTTAATTACCCTGGGCTACTAACCTCGAGGCACCTCTGGATCTTTGAAAGAGAGAAGCAAATAGTATAGTTAAAAGATGGTCAAGTGGTCGTCTGGGTTCATAAAAAGGGGTCCATGGAAGACGAACTTACAAACAGATCGGTTCAGTCTTTATTTAATCCTATGGAAGACGAACCTACAAACAGATCGGTTCAGTCTTTACTTAATCCTATGGAAGACGAACCTACAAACAGATCGGTTCAGTCTATGCCACCTCGAGATATAACCTTACTACAGACCAGGTTAATCTCTTCAGAGGGGCTTGAGGTGAGTCTACATACAGAACGACTCGACCTCCGTTGATCTAGAAGATAAACCTACTACAGAACGGTTCAATCTTAACTAGTCAACAACCAATCACACAAAATACAACTCGAAGCACTGAGCCGGTTGATCTTGAGGTTGGTGAATCAGGAGAAGGGTGGATATGGCCCACGTGTTTCTTCTCACCGATCTTCTAGATCATGAATTCGAAGCACTAAGCCAATTCATAAACCTAGGAAACACAGTTACGCACAATGTCAAACCTGAAGCGCTGGGCCAGTTCAACATTTAGGTATGTGTTAGTGAAGGAACCTACCTACAGAACGGTTCACATTTACTGTTTTGTGGATGAATCTACTACAGAACGATTCAATCTCACAGTCTCGGGAGATGAACCAGAAGACAAACTTATCGACGGATGAGTTCAGTCTCGCTAGTTCAAATGTTCATGAATTACTTGTTCATGACACCGAGTCATTAAGATGTCACTTCTCTCGGACATCATAATGTTCTTCTTCTTCAAAATCGACATATCTCTCCATGCTGATGTCGTGGCTTTGGTCATTCTTCAGCGAGCGTCAAGATGTTCTTGTCTCGACTAATCATTCTACATGTTGCATTACTTGTGCAAAATTACTATATTGCCCTACACCTCTTGTGTGAGCGTATTTAGTCATGAGTTATTTTGAGCGTATTTAGTCATGAGTTATTTGCTCATGGTGATGGGTCATTAAGACGTCACCTCTCTAGGACATCGTAATGTTCTTCTTCCTCAGAGTCGACATGTATCTCCGTGTTGATGTCGTAGCTCAGGTTATTTTTCATCAAGCGTCAAGATGTTCTTGTCTCGACGTATCTTCTCATATTGCTATCGAAGCCTTAGTCATCCTACGTCAAGATGTTCTTGTCTCAACGTATCTTCTCATGTTGCTATCAAAGCCTTAGTCATCATACGTCAAGATGTTCTTGTCTCAACGTATCTTCTCATGTTGCTATCAAAGCCTTAGTCATTCCACGTCAAGATGTTCTTGTCCTGACTAATCGTTCTAAAGGTTATATCATGTGTGCAAACATTCTCATGTGGCTCTACACTCCTTATGTGAGCTTATTTGTTCATTTCCAAAATGTACAAAGCCTATTATATAATATCTTCCATTATTATTTCTATTATAAAAAAAAATGAATTTATTCATTATTATTATTATTTTTATTTTTAAACTCTATTTATTTCTATAGAAAATTATTTACAAAAATAATAGGAAAAAGGGGTTAGCTATTAACTAGAATTTTATTTATATTTTTTTTGGAATTTTTATAATAGCTAAAATAGTAGAATTCTATTTTTATTATTTCTAAACTCTATTTATTTTGTAGAAAATCACTTACAAAATAATGGAAAATAAAATGGCTATGATTTTTATTTGTATTTTTAAAATATTTATAATAGCCAAAGTAATAAAATTTTATTATTATGTTCTATTATGTTGAAACATTATTCATTACGTAGGAATTATTTACAAATCAAAAGATGGCTAGCTATATTATTTTTATTATTATCTTTTTTTTATTTTTAAGATCTATAATAGCTAAAAAGAAATCATTATTAATATTCTATACTATTCATTATGTTTATTTTTTTTATTATTTCTATTTATTATCTATAGAAAAATATAAGATTTTTTTTATTATTATTATTAGTTGAAAATAGCCATAAGGGATAAAATTCATTATGTTTTTATTACAACTATTATTTTTATTGCATTTTACTCATCAAAAATATTTTTATTGTATATTTGTATAGAAATAACAAAAGAAATGCAATTCATTTATTATAAAACTATATTATCATTCTTTATTGTAAAAGAAAATGTATTTACTATCTATTATCATGGTAATATATATTTTTGTATTTTTTTTTTTGTACTATTTATTATTCTTTTTACAGAAAATATCAACATAATATCTATTATTATTTATTATTTTTTTTATTTATCAAAGAATATAGCTAATCTCATCATTTATTATGGCATATTACTATTATCATTATTATTTCATGAAAAATCACTTGAAAAATCAGTAAAATATATCTAGTTATTATTCATGATTTTTATTTGAATTTTTAGGATTTTTATAGTATTTAAAATGACAAGTCAAAACTAGGTCAAATATATCAATATATGTAATATATTTTGCTTTTAAATTGTTTTACCATGATTATATTTTTAAAACTGGAATATTATCATATAGAGAAATAGTATGAAAAATAAGGAAATTTTAGAAACAAATTTGAGTTAATTCGGAGTTCAGGAGCATTTTTAAATTATTTATTTACTCTACATCATTAATATTCTGTTATTATTTAATTACTAGGCCTAATCTGGGCTCTCGGATCTGCATCAAGATTGACGCCTAGTTTATTCAAATGTTTCATTTATACTTGGGCCGTTAGATTTAGTTGAGATACGCGTTTAATATATATAAGGCCCAGATCTTTTCTCGTTTAAATTTCCGAACTCTCGCCAGATCTCACTCATTAAAAATTCTTCAAGATTGGTGAACGCTTCAAGAATCGTGCAGAAGGGCTCCCTTCAGTCTCTGACTTCCCGGTGCATTAAGATCCGTGCGTAACGGCGTTCTCGGCCACCGGAGCTCCCTTTCTCCGATCAGATTGGTGTATTAGCGTCGTCTCGATGTGTAGAATTCCTCTGAAGTACCTGATCGAGAATCCATATGGCAGTAGAGGCTGTATTATGGTACCGAATTGAGATGCATTACTTGGCATCGGTACCGAATTGAATCCTTACCAAATTAGATCAATTTAATCGAAATTCTTGGCAATTACAAGTTTGATAAGCATCGTCTTGATATGTTATCATGATTTGAAGCGATTAACTGACTATTCTTGAGCTAATAATGGTGCAAGACCAACTCACCATTTATCAGTATATAGTACCGATTGGTACCGAATTGCCTTTTTGCCAAATTCAACAGGATTAATTAGTTTCTTTCATAATTACAAGATCAATAAGCGTCGCCTGAATGTGTTAAGTTGATCTTAGATGGTTATAAAGGATATCATTCATCAGTAATTATGTTGGAGCACCTGTGGTTCAAGAGTGATACCGATCGGTACCATTTCCAATTTCTTGTCAACTTGGAGTACTCACTAACCATTCCTATTCAATTAACACCTCTCAGGCCTAAAGGCTCACCCAGCTTCAGCTAGGGCCAGTGGCTCGCTGAGATTGTGGTAGTGTTAATCGATTTATCCTTGACAGTATACTGTTCCATATCAAACTAAACAATTTCAATACAAAATTGCAAAGCCTAGGTTCTTAGCTGAATGAATCATACAATCAAGGTGATTAAGAGATAGCAAGTTCATACCTTAAGTCATTATGCGAACGAATACAAAGAAATTAATCAAGAAATGAAAATTTACCATGGAGATCATATAATCATGAATTCTTAGTATTTGTGATCAATCCAGGCCTAAAGGCTCACCAATTACTTTGTAATTGGGCCAGTGGCTCACTGGATATTATAATATTATTCAACAATCAATTCTAATAACAAGAAATGGCAAGATCAGAAGAGAAGTAAAGGAAATTTTAAGAAGAATAGACCCCAATAGTAAAGTTGATCAAGAAACTCTCATAAAAATGTATCAAATAGCAAGGATTCCAGAGGAGAAAACAGAAACATATGCTAATTGAGTCAATTCATATAATTGATTACCTCAGACTTTTGACAGAAATCTCAATTACTCGAATTCTTCTTATTAGCTCTTATATAAGCCTCTCTCTTTCCTCTGTGATCACTATTGGGTGTGTATGGGTATGTATATGCTCTTAATTGCTCTGCTAATGGATCTCCCCCTGCTACTGTTGTTAAATTTCAGTTTATATAGGCTAATTCGGCCAACTAATCCCAATTGTGATTGGTTGGCTGTCTTCCACTTGGATTGCCACCTTGGATACATCCTCACCCTCCATTCTACTTCAATCAACGGCCAGGATGGAGTTGTGTTTCTTCTTTAACCGCTTTCTGTTAGGATTTTGACTGTGCCGCGATTTAGTTTGACTTCACACTCTCAATTACTCATGTACTCTAACTGACAAGTGGGTCCAAGGTTATTACTTGCTATTTAAACACTCCATGACCACTCTTAATGCCATTCCATTCATTTACCATTTCCAATTTCACCGAGTTCATTTCTGCCCCGATTTCTTCTTTTGATCAATTAGCATTTCACACCTCGAATTGCCCCATCAATTCACTTCCATTGGCGTCGCCTTGCCCTAAAGGATCCATCTTGTCACGCAATTTGATCTCCGTAGTGTCAATTCATCCATTCTTCTTCGGCTTATCTTCAGGTATCGCTTAATTCGACTCTCAATTCATCTCACATTACTAATTAATTCGTCAAAGCCTTTGTCTTATCATCGCCTGATCATTATCATCTCTTTGATCACCTATAGTCATGGTAAGACGCCAAGGGAAACGAAAAGCGCGAGCTACGCTTGAATCGGGCAATGGCGAGAAGAAAAGGGAGGGAGAAGGTTCTTCGGCTGGTTTGGATGCATACGGCGCACGTGATCCAAAGCGCAGAGGAGAAGAGGAGCAGCGGCATAGGGCTCATGCGCCAGGTTTATTTCTCTCTCACTTTCCTTTTAAATTCAGCTACGTTGAACTGAATGAATATGCTATATAGACTTGGTTCATGGCTTAACTATGCGCCTCTGTCTGCATCTCTGACTGTTGGGCCCCATTGTCAGATGTAAATGGGCTTAGGAGTAGCCATGTCAGCAATTTAGGATTAATTATGCTAATGTGGCATGTTTCTATTGGTTGTTTCATCTGATCTGGCAATATTCATACTAATCTCCCTGTTTAACCTTGCTGACTGTGTATTAACCTGTGAGTGACACATGGCACATAATAGGGCCCACCTGTATAGCCTTGGTCCAATGGCCTGTTGCCATGTGTAATAGCTGTAACCAACATGGTGAGGTGGCTGGCTAGAACAATGCCATGTGGCACAGCTGAGTTGATGTGGCTTGATGTAGCTGTGCCATGTGGCTTAGGGTTGGGTGAGATGGCTTCCTCTGGTTGTGCCGTGTGGCACAGAGGGAGTGTAGTGGACCACTGGTGTGGTGCCATGTGGCACTAGGGTGGTGAGGTGGCCCACTGGCTGTCTGCCACGTGGCACTGAGGTGGGGCCCACCTGTCAGTGACTCATACCAGGGTGGGGCCCACTTGCTGACATGGCCCAATGAGAGACTGCCACGTGGCACACCCTCTCTCCTCGTTTATTTTATATCTCCTGTGTTTCTTGCACCCAGTTTGTACCCAGAGCTGCTGTTATCCCCAACTTGCACCCAGAATTGCTCTGATCAAATCTCAGCCTTTGATTAATCCATTTATTCTGCCTTTATTTTCCCTGAATTTATTTTAATAGCTCCACTTATCCAAAAATCATGAAAATTTCACCAAAAATCCCTAAATTCATGATAATCATCCCTGTAATTTTTAATTCCATTTTTTCCCCTGCCTCTCTGAATTAAAAATTCTTTTGTCCATAAAGCCCTATTATTCCTTCTGAATTAATCCCTGATCTCAATTGTAGCTCTGTGTCTCTGCCAATTATCCTTCTCTTGCAGAAACCACCCTAACTAAATACCAATTAGACTTATATTGATATTCATTAGGGCTTGATCTGATCAACAGTTGATTACATGTCAACAGTTGATACAGATCTAGACTTGATCAGATGGTTGCTCCCAGCTTTGGCACCTGATCAGTCTTGTGAAATTGACTTTCAATCCCTTAACATGAGGGTGATTTGGTCAAAGAACTGACTACTTATCAGTAATTGACACAAATCAAAGCATGGTTAGGTGGTTGCTTACAGCTTTGGCACCAGGTCAGCCTTGAAAGCAAAATCACATTTGGAATTTCTCATGACTAGTTGCATCAAAATGCTAGCTTGGCATTGACATCATTTCATGTAGCATAGGGATTATACTGCTTCAGCTCCTTTCTAGGGTTAGCTCCAAAGGCAGATTTCTAGGGTTCAACTCTGACTCCTATAATAGGTCACTGAGGTGTGGGGTCCACCTGTCAGTGAAAATGGTCACATGGGTGACTCATCAGATAGGCTAGATTCATCTACAAGGGACTGCCAGGTGGGTCCCACTTGTCAGAGAAAATATAATCAAATGGCTGACCCATCAGGAGATTTTCTCTCTCTGAAATCTCCCGAGGGTCAGCCACCTCGAATGAGTAGGAGGTGGTGGGGTATTTATATCCTCGTCTTTCACCATAATATTTCATTGTGGGATTAATGCTTAACCTCTGTTCCGGGTTGATTAGTTTTCTTAGCAAAATAGGCTAGGTCCATGTCATTGGAGCTGCTCATAAGGGACTGCCATGTGGGTCCCACTCGTCAGAAAAGATATAATCACATGGTGACACCCGAGAGATCTCCTCTCTCCCTCGATCCTCTCGGCTGTCACTCATGCTGAGTGGATAGAGAATAGTGGGGTATTTATACTCTTCACTTCATGCCCAGCATTCCATTGTGGGACTAATGGATTCATTCCGGGGTTAAGCAGCGACCTCTCCTGATTAGTGGGCCATCCTTTCATTGCTTTCCCTTCTTCTCTCCTCTTATGATTTATCATTAATCATCAATTTATTTCCATTTATTCATCTATTCATCCTTAAAATCTTTCAAGGGTAAACAATTTTATCGGATATGCAAAAAGGCCCCGTGAGTACATATTTTATGATCCCACTAATAGAATATTTTTTTAGACAAATACAGTTAAGTTCGTTGAGGATGTTATGGTTGAGATGGGAAATACAAATCAAATTATTTTTGAAGAATCACAAGATTCTCTTATACAAGAGGCACCCACATCGGTATCAATTGTAATAAGGATATCTGGAGACTCATTGGTTCATGAACCCACATCTGTGGTGAATGAACCTATAGTCAATGAATCTCCAGAAATAGAACAGAATCCAGAACAAGACAATATTGATGTTGAAGAGGAACATATACCACCTCAAGAAGCTCAAGAAGAAGTGTCTTTAAGACGGTCTACCAGATAGAGAAGAAACGTAATATCTAATTATTATATTGTGTTCCTTCAAAAAAATAAATTCAACATTGACATGATGGAGGATGATCCTCTCACTCTCTATCAGACTTTAGAAAGTGTGAATTTTCATAAATGAACCAAAGACATAGATGAAGAAATAAAGTCAATGTATGACAACAAAGTCTGGGATATCGTCCCTATACCAGAATATGTGAAGCCTATTGATTGCAAATAGATATTTAAGATAAAAAAAGATTCAGAAGGTAATGTGAAAAGATATAAAGCACAACTAGTTGCTAAGAGATTTACACAGTGACTTTACGGAATTTTTTTCATATGTATCAAAAAAAAAATTAGAATTATCATGGCTTCAGTGACACACTTTGACCTTGAGTTACATCAAATGGACATTAAGACCATATTTCTCAATGGAGACATTGATGAATGTATTTATATATCGTAACAACTGAATTATGAGTCTGATGACTCAAAACAGATAATTTGCAAATTAAAGAAGTCTATCTAAGGACTCAAACAAGCGTCTCATCAATGGTATTTCAAATTTTATCAAATAATTATCTCATTCGGAATTGAGCCTAACTTAGTGGGTGAATGTATATATCACAATTTCAGTGGGAGTAAGTTTATATTTTGGTTTTATATATCGATGACATATTGCTTGCTAGTAACGATAAAAATATGATGTGTGAAACTAAGAAAAAAAATCAAGCATTTTGACATGAAATACACAGAGATCGAAATAAGAATATTTTAGGACTTTCACAACAGGCATATATCGATAAAATTTTCAAGTGATATGGTATAAAAAATTATAAATCAGAAAATACTCATATTGCTAAAAGAGACAAGTTTAGTCTTGATCAGTGTCCAAAAATAGAACTCGAGAAATCAGAAATGCAGTAAATTTCATATGCTTCCTTAATAGGAAGTTTTATGTATGCTTAAATTTCTACGCGTCTGGATATTACGTATATCACAGGAATGTTTGGTCGTTATCTCAATAATCCTGATATGAATCACTGAAAAGCAGCCAAAATGGTATTAATGTACTTGCAAAGAATGAAGAATCACATATTAACATATCGGCGATCAAACAAGCTTGAGGTCATTGGGTATACTGATTTCGACTTTGCTGGTTGTATGGATAGCTTAAAGTTAACATCCGGTTATATTTTTATGTTGGCTGGAGGAGTGCAAAGCAAACCATGATTGTCTCCTCTACCATGGTAGCCGAATTCATTGCATGTTTCGAGGCATCGAACCATAAAATATGGCTAAGAAACTTTGGCACAAGGCTGCGTATTGTGGATACTATTAAGTTACCATTTAAGTTATATTATGATAATAGTTCAATAGTGTTGTATTCTAACAACAACAGGAGCTCGTTGAAATTCAAATATATCGACATTAAGTTCTTTGCTGTGAATGAGAGAGTTCAGAGTGGACTTATAAGTATTGGTACAGCTTTCATGCTAGCAGATCCACTAACTAAAGGATTAATACTCAAACAGTTTCATGAGCATGTTGCTAATATGAGTATATATGTTACAGAGGATTATTAGGTTGAATGAAAGTTTATACTTATATTTCATATTTTTATGTTTTATATGATATACTTTTTCAGATATCATGCAGTTGTTATTATATGATATTTTATGATTTCGTATGTATCATGCAGTTATTCAGTTTTATATACACTCTGAGTTTATGATTGACCTCAAATTTAGATTAATTAAGGTGATCAAATTGAAAATAGACATGTGAATCACATTGTATGTAATTTTAAAACTACACATCTCCTTCATGATTCATATCATTCAGTTATGTTTATATCGTGATTTGTGTTAGTTTAGTTTCGCTTTATGAGACGAATACTATATAAATCCTTATAAATATGATTGATGGACAAAATTAGATAATGACACAAAAGGTTAAGACAACATAGTTAAGAGTACTCAATTTAGTATATATATATTTCAGATATATATCGCCCAAATGAGAGATTGTTGAAATTAATTATTATTAATTACAACATGTATGGGCTTATATATAATAAATATTTTATCTAAAACATTGAGCAAAACATGTACAATTTTAGCTTTTAACTTTGGATAACATATCTCAAAAAATATATACCGTTAGAGATAGATATACCATAAGAATTGTAGATGATCTAGAATAGTTCAGTCAGTTCAGTCTTCCAAATTCTGCCAGAGGATCTAGTTGGTCTTCCTTTTCAGACACTAGGGATGCCTGGTTAATAGATACCATCATGTACTTTTATGCAGTGCATTCGTTTTGGCGCCTGCTGCTAGAATTGATATTAGTTGAAGCATTAATCTTAGAATTGATATTTAGATGGAGCATTAATCCTGACTACCATTTTGCTTTTGCCGAAGGAATATGACATTTGGTGACATTATTTTTCTTGAATGCAGCCGACAGTCCTATGCATCTAGCTAGGATATATGAGTGTCAAATTTTAAAAGTATAGATCAAAGGTTTGACTCAGAATTTGAGTGTTAAAATTAAATTATAAATTAAAATAAGTTTATGACATTTCGTAGTCCAAAAAATTTGTATTGAAACCCAGAAAAAAAATTAAAAAGAGAGGCAAAAACACGTACAGAAGGTGAAACTTTCTTCAATGGCCAATAAGATTAGTAATAGTAGAGGCCCAATTCATAGTTCCTTGATCGGTGCAACTAGCCTACGTATGTGGTTTATTGAAACTTTCTGGGCTATCAACCCAAAACTATTGGAAGCATTTGCTTTCTCAGTTTGTACACACTTTGATTTAATTAATTTTGAATTGAATTATTAGAATTTGAATTATCTGATTCGGTTCTTTAATTCGGTTGAAAATTTAGTTAATTTATTTTTTATTTTTTAATTTAGTTTATATATTTTTTTAATCAGATAAATTAAATAAACTAAATAATTAGAAATTTATTTTACTTAGTATAAATAATGATCGTATCAAAAATAATTTAAATATTCTTTTGTAGATTTTATTTACTTATTTATTTTATTTTATTATTATTTTTTATAATAATTAATATTTTTATTTCTCTTAACTAATATATTTTGGTTCAACCGAATAAAACTTCTATTTATTTAATTTTTAATTTATTCGATTTATATTTTATAATTTTAATTTGAATCATAACTTAAATAAAATTTTAAATGTGTATATTAGGCTACGTGGCAAGAATCTGAGAAACTAGTAAAAAAACATTAATAAAAGACGAAATATGGGGTGTCAGATTACATGTGGCGCATCCTGGATAAACCTTTTTACCTGCTGGCTGCTGGTGGGAGTGGGATGATGGGATAGTGTAGTTTGGTCCCAAGAGTGAGAGAGGTTGATTTTAAAACGAATAGTTGAAAGTTTGCAACCAAACCTCATTTACCTGCTTTGTGACAAATAAAACATGACAGAGCTAAATTCGCAGCCCACAGTCTTTATTGCTCACCTAATATTGCCTTTGCTTTAATCAGTCTATATCCACAGGCATTATTTGATCGTGACAGTTTCGTCTGTAGTCACTTCCTCTGACACGAGTTTGTGGCAACCACACGCAAATTAGCAGCTCTCCACGCGACCAAGAGGCACTTGACAATTGACATGCCTACTATAACCACACCCATTTGTTTATATGATTAGGTTGTACTGAAATTTTGTCTTAATATTCTCATTAGTTGGTTTCGTGTTGGATCTCCATGCTCAATTACTGAAACCTGTGAATTGTATGATGACTTGTAGAAATGATTCTCGTTTTGTCCAATAAAAAAATATTTCACAAAGAAGGTGTAGGAATAAATAAACATTTCAAAGAGAAGGAATTGGTGCATTTTGATTAAGACAATTGATCATCCGCGCGCGCATGGTATATGACAGTAGAATGATAAAAGTTGAATTCAATCAATAGTAATGTTGATTTGATGAAAACATTACGAAATGAAAAAAGAAATATATGCATTAAATTAAAGAAACTTGAATATTTTTATTAACCTAATAAATTGTCACAAATTTGCGGAGGATAGAAACATTGAAGAAATATTTCATTATATTATAGGGTTCGTTTGACAAATTAAATAATAGTTTTGAAAAATATTTTCATATCATAGAGCTATAAACAAGGTCTTAATTTGCCGATATGACACAATTGAGTTCTATTGATTGCTTGTTGGAAATTTTCTCCTTTAGAAATTTTAGCCTAATTAAGCCTATTTATCCAAAAAAAAAGAAACAAAGTAGAAATTTAACTTCTTCCAATTAAATCTTGCTTGATAATTTCAATATTATTCATGATAATTGAAAAAGAACTATCAATTGTTGAAAAAGTGTCTCATTTTAGGGGGGAAAATTCTAGCATTTGTATTAAAGGTCTTTCCATTTAATTGGCGGGTTCATCATCGTCATTTTTAAAGGGGAGATGCTATCTACATCACAAATTTTGTTCCGGACACCAAATATTTTATTGAAATATTATAACTATTTAATACACATTGTAACACGGTTGCCACTTCAGATTTTATTCTAAATTTATTATTTTCATTGTTTCATATCTAATGAGAAGAAA
>CAXKVV010000928.1:0-31252 GCA_964058805.1 Schoenoplectus triqueter | reverse complement strand
GGGGGGTTTCTAGAGAGAGAAGCTCAGGCTCAATGCAACTCAAATGGAGCTCAGTCAAATGGGGAGCATTGACAGTGAGAGAAAGGGGGGTGTTGGAGACCTTCCAAAATAAGGTTTTGAGGTAAGAGAGATGTATGCGGGGTCTCTTTAACCCACCAACATCCATTAGAGAAAGGAACTGGAGATGGGGAAAACACTCATTTACTTTTTCAAGATCCTCATCATCAAGACGAATAAATACAAGAGTTAATGATGTTAGTTTCAGCATCAGTTTTAGACCGTCTACAGATAGCCATGCATTTCTCACCTCCAACTTTACAAGTTTGTTGCCTGCAAACAAAACGAGAAAAGAAAGAATCATCTTCAGTCCTCAAGTAAACAACAGAACTTCACAAATTAGCAGTCTCATTTTGTGAAGTTTCCACATCTAATTTAGCTAGCATCTATTATTGGACAAAATCTAAATGTGTACTGAGAAATTGGACAGTTTCCCATCAATCAATATTTCACAAGATACATTATATTACAATATTAAACTGTAGCTAGGAACCTAGAGATGTGAAATCTCTGAAATATCCGGCAGCATCAGGTATTTCGAAGAACACTGGATTACCGCAGTGAAAATTCTCCAATTACAGATTGTTGGCATATTACTTGAAATGAGCTTTTAGCTAATTTTAGTTAGTTAACCAATAATTTATTAAGAAAATTTATTATTAGCAGAACATGCAAAAACTTAAATAGGATAACCAACCATTTTCTGTTGATTCTTACCTTGCTTCATTATCATTCTCATTATTCTCATCATCATTATTATTAGTATCATTGCCCCTATTACTATCATTGATTTTTTTACATTTGAGGTCTCTTATCTCTATGCTTTCAGATTGGGTTTCATTTCTAGCATACCCCAATTTATTTGGGATTCTATTCCTTTGTTGTTGTTGTTGTCGTCGTCGTCGTCTTATCTTTTGCTTGATTAATCCATAGATCAAAGAGACGCATAATAAATTTCTTCTGAAACAAAGTATATGATTCTTTTTTCTCTTTTTTCTTTTTTAACTGTTCCTTCTTGTTTCATTTATCCCAGTATGAAAACTTTCTACTTTAATTCCTGGGCCAGTACCTTATCGCTACTCTTCGAAACTCTAGAGGAAACTCTAGAGAATCCTTATTAGACGCCCAAGCTTACCTTGTTTACTTCTATACCTAGTCCATCCTTGTCCTATACAGTGCAGAAACTTATCTCCTTCTACTACTTTATCTCGTGCATCCCATTTTACAAGCTACTATACGGTAACATGCTTTGCCTCTCTTTCGCTAAGAAATATTTATATCAACGCTATCTACGCTATACTCTACTTATTTAACTCCGATTACAGATTGTTGGCATATTACCTGATATGAGTTTTTGGCTAATTTTAGTTAGTTAGCTGATAATCTCTTAAGAAAATTTATTATTAGAGAAACATGCAAAACTTATATAGGATAACCAACCATTGCAGCTTGCCACACATGATAATGTGAATAAGACATAGTAACGGTATCAATGCCTCAAATTTAAAAACATTAAATCTTCGAAACAACAAAAATTTCAAATAACTAGATTACCAGTAGAACTCACTGATACTGATAATTCCCAACTTTCGAGTAGTATAGCAATACTATTAGGGTCGATACACTTAGAAAACTATGCAACAAAAGCAGATTATGTCCAATATAACAAATTTTACAAATTTCAAAGGTAGAAGGAGAACGAAACGCTTACACAAAACAGAAATGAGAGAGAGGGCATCCGAGCGGCGGAAGCAGGACTGGGGCCAGCAATCAGCAATAGAGAGCTCCATGAGCCTCACACAGACGAGAGGAAGCCACGCGCAGAGGTAATCGACGGACGTGAGATGCAGATCATCGGCCTCGTCGTACCACTCTTCTTCATCGTCGTCGGAATCTGCAGCGTGAGTTGACTCGGTGGAGAGGGAGAGTGACCGGACGGAATCGCCAAGGAGCGAAAGGAGATGGGGCGTGCGCAACTTAAAGGGCACAAGGGAGACGGAGGCGGGGCGGTAGGAAACGGAGACGGAGGAGACATGGCAGGAGAGAGAGAGGAGGGTGCGAGAGGCGAGGCGACAGCTAGCCAAGTCGCCGGCGTCGCGTACGCGGGAGAGGATGTCGACCAGGAGGTGCGACGGGAGGTCTTCTAGATGCGTGGTCCCCATTGATCAGAGAGCGAGAGTCGGAAGATGGATCAAGAGGTCGAGACTGCGGGAGAAGCCCCTGGACTGGATTAAGTCGCTGAGCAGATGAATACTGATCCCAAGCCGGTTTGCAACGACTACAGAAGGAATCTGGAATCTGGAATCTGGAATGTCTTTCAAAACGGGTCCCACCAACGTTCCCGTAGGCCACCTCGTCAGTGATGGTATATGGTTCTCTTCTGTTTTCGGAATTCTTTAAAGCCGAAGGGGAAAAAGAAAAGATAGTATCTAATAGTAATTCGTAATTTATTCGGTGTTTGATTTGATTTTAGTTTGAGTTCTGTTTATCTGATTAGATTTTTTATTAGTTCGATTCGATAATTTTTTTAATAAACTAGTTCGAGTTTGATATATAATTATTTGCATATATTTTTAACTATTTAGATAATAATATATACAATAACATAATTATTTTATTATAAAATTAATAAGATAGTATTAATTTATTATTAAATTAATAAATATAAGTTAATTATTTTTAATTTTAATATAAAATTGATAAAATATTAATTATTTTAACTCTAGTTATTTATGATGATGTAAAAATAAATATAAAAATTAGAATAATTGAGTTCGTTTAGAGTTCGATTTCAGTTCGAGTTCGATTTAGCTCGAGTTCAATTTAGTTCGAAATAATTTTGAGTTTGGATATAATATGGTTATAATTCGGGAATAATTTGTTTCACATAATATAAATAAAAAATATATTATATTGATAAAATATTAAAAATATATTAAAAATTATGAAATTATATATAAAATAATATATAATTTTTGACCTCGCCGAACATTTTCCGAATCACGAATTTGTTACTATAATGGTGCCCGAATTAAATATTTATTGTTCAACTTTTTCAAGCAAAGCATGAAAGCATGCATTCATATTTTCACTCACGATGTTCTTTTTAATATACTGTACGGTCACTTCTAGAGTTTGGAAGTTGAAACCAATCATGTTAGAGTTTTGAAATGAACCATCCAGTCCAATTCTTCCCAGACTGATCTATGTTTGTGGACCGGATCAGACCGGACTGTGGCTAAATATGTGCCTTATCATGATCCAGTCCAACGATGGGTCGGCTCTCCCTTCATCCAAAATTAGACTGTGTAGATCCGTCACATGCGGACCCGTGGACCGTGCGGGACCGAGGACCGGACCGGCCCACACCAAACCTGGACCGACCCCGTCCCCCATCCCATCCAACAACCTTTTTTTCAAATAAAAGATGCTAGGCACCCCAAAATACCTACCCCCAAGTGACAAAGTTTAAAAAAAAACACTTTTTTTCAAAATTTGTAGAAAAACTAAAATAAATAAAAGAAATTAAAAAAAATCTGAATTTTTTCCATCAAAAATATCTATAAATATCACCCCCATTCGCCCATTCTCATCTCAAAACACATCAAACTTTCATTCTCCCTCTCTTCTCAAACTATCATATTATTAAATTTTTATTTAATCTCAAATTCTCAAAATTAATTTTCTTATTCCAAAAAATAAAAAAATCGTTTAGAATTATTATTTTATTATTAGTCCGTTGAAAAAATTAATTAATCGCAGAAGGTAGAAGGATAATATTCGCCATTTCTCATTCCATCGTTGCGATAATATTTTCCCTTCAAGGTTAGTTTTTAATTTTAATTTTTTATTTATAGAAATTAATTTATGTTGTTAGATTTTATTTATAATTTTTTTATTTGAAATTTGTAGAAATTAGTTTATTTATAAAAAAATATTTTTTTATTCATTTTTTTAGAATATTACATTTTAGTTTTATATTGTTAGATTTAGAATATTAGATTTAATATTAAATTCATTTTTTTGTTAGAATTTTTTTAGAATGTTAAATTTATTTTTTAAGTAGAAATTTATTTAGAATGTTGAATTTTTTTGTAAATTTATTTATTATGTTAAATTCATTTTTTTTGTTAGAACTTTTTTTAAAATGTTAAATTTTGTAAGTACAAATTTATTAGAATGTTAATTTTTTTTGTAAATTTATTTATTATATGAAATTCAGTTTTTTTTTGTTAGACTTTTATTTAGAATGTTAATTCATTTTTTAAGTAGTTTCTTTTCTTATATTCTTTTTTCATCAAATTTAATTCTTTATTTTATATTTTTTTTATAAAAATGACAACTCCTCCTAATTTCATGGATGATTTTATGCACCGGTTGAGTATGAATATTTTTGATGAAGATATAGTTGATAATACAAACCCCTCAGAAACACAATATTATAATCCACAAGCTAACACTCCATATTATCTATGACATGAGAATCTCCCACTACACCCTCAATCAACTTATATATCGCAAGATCTTAACTATCAACCTCAACAAACCCCTACATTTACATCACCGCATCTTCTTCAATACGCCTCAAATTCCCATGATATAACCGAAAAATCCTCATCGCAAGTTCCGACCGCACCCTCCTCTGTCGCCGAAACTCCAACCTCAAGTGTTTGGATATGCCAACAATAAGGTTTCAATTACCTCTGATATTTGAACGGTCGATAATGTTAAACTGTGAAATTTAATTAAGTAATAATTAAAATTAAAATAATAATTAAAATGATCCAACACAAATTAACAAATAAATCAAATCAATGATCAAGGGAAGGTTTATGAATAAATAAATTTATAAATAGAGTTAATAATTTTTTTATAAATTTACCGGTTACTGATGACTTAAATAAATATTTAGATAGAAGTCCAATTCTAAATAAAATTAAAAGAATTTAATTTATAATCAAATGAAATTAAAGTTAATATGGAAGTAGATAATAAATCATACAAATTAGAATCTAAAGAAATTTGAATAACATCAAAACCGACAATGACATAATATTAACTCAAAAACTAAACCCAAAATCGAAAGAAAAAATATAATAATAATATAAATAATTAACTATTGACTTACTGAATTTTTAATCAAAAATTAATATGACTTAACCCCGGATTAATAAATAACTTAACACAAATAAATACATAAATAAATAAATAAATCGATAAGTAATTTCAAACAGAATTTTTAATTAATAAACTAAAAACCAAAATCTGACATAATATAATACAATTCTAACAGATAATTAAATTTAAAGTGTAGAGTTAATGATTTTGATATAATTAAATCAAAATTTTATTTAAGCTAGTTTTGATTAAAGCTATTAAGTGTATAACTAATGATAAATTGCATAATATATTAGAGGGTTTATCAACCTTTTCAGCCATACCAATTGTCATCTTGTTCCTGTCACATTTGATCCAAATCGAAACTCTCTCCCCATTAATTTCCTCTCATTTAATGCATGTTTATTCCCGTTTATTCCCCATCTTCTGAGTTGTCTGTGTCTTTGACTCACCTTTTCCCCCCAACAATTTACCACCCCTTTATTTTTCTTTTCCTTTTCATTTAGTCTCTCTCTCCATGTTCCCACAGAGAGGTCGAACTCTCTCATTTCCCTTTCTTGGCACCTGCATTATCTGTTATCTCCCTTCCTTTTCATTACTCCCGCTTGACTCGAGCTAAGCTCATGCCTAAACCCATTTCTCAGCTCTCAAGCCTATGATCAGGTCCATTCTTCATATTCTCCTATCGTGGCTTTGTTCGACGGAAACACGTATGGAGGGATGGCCCAACAGCTCGCTTGAAGTTGTAACCGGCCAGTCATGTGGCAGCACAACATCTTTTTGTGACTCTTCTCCAGAAACAAATATGCGCAAATCGAAGCAGAAGCCCCCACTGCTGTGCATCTGTGTCCTCTGACGAATCAAGCTACATAAGCGAAAATCAGCCCAAATTTAGGGTATGTCTATGTAATTTGGACACAACTGGACCCAACCACCCTCACCTTCTGCCTTCAACTTGATTTTTAGCGTTTTTCTATTTTAGCTCTTTGTTTTGGTTAGAAGTCAACCTGAACAACAACTGAACATTCACATAGAGTCGAAATTTGATCTGAACCTCTGACAAATAACTTGTTTTTTATCCTATCTGAATACTTGATGAATTGTCCTACTGATACGTTATGTGACCTGGATGAATTAACCCCTTTTGACCATATTTGAATCCTTAGTGAATTTGCACAGTACTAACCTATACGAATTAATTGTTGTTCAATTAACCCACCTTGGCCCTGTCTTCCTTGATGAAGGTGAAGATGAGCTTAAGATAGACAATGAGTGTAGGAACCGTGACTCTTCCCTTTTGCTGCCTCGCGTCGAAACCTGGTACTACTTTTTTTTCTTTTTCTTTTGGTCGTGTGGGTCTTGTGCTGGGGCTAGCCCCGTGCCTCGAAATATGGATAGTTTATTGTCATTTTTACTACTGAGTGGGCAGCTGGCTTTGCCGTGCTTGCTTGTGTGCTGATTTCAGTTCTTATGGCCGGCTGGGCTGTGTTGTTCTTGTTGTTTTCGTAAAGCTAGAGAAATGTGATACTAAATCCCTTCTAGTCCACTAATCGGTGGGATTAATGAAATTCAATTGTTAGTCTAATTTTCCAAACTTAATAGGAAGCCGACCTCCTGCCTTGATTCTTTACTATTCATACTTGTATATCTGGTCAGTAGCACCTCTCGCAACATGTGCGAGACCAAAAATTCAAACATGAAGTTGTAACTCAGAAGGGTGCATTTATTTTAATAGTTAAATAGTTACTAAGAGCAAACTCATTACGAACTTATGGTTATGATCTATATTTGGATGAAATCATAACCATGGTGTTTCCATTTGTAATACCAATCCCATCATATAATGAAATTTAATCATTAGTTAATTCAAATAAGTTAAATTAATTACATTAGACAAAATAAATATAATTTTGAAAATACAATTGAATGGTATATATATATGATTCTGAGTTCGGTATATCTAACCTAACCAGACAGAGCGTAATTAAAACACCAACGTGGTAATAAAATATAAAAAAAACTTTTTCTTTAATTGATTTAATTTCTTTTATTTTTCTCTCTCTTATTTTATTTTATTTTATTTTTGAACTTATAATAATGTGATATTAATATATATAATAAAGTAAATTATATAATTTAAGAATATAACAAAAATAATAATTAGAATATACTTAATATATATTAGAATATATATTAATCAATTTCTCTATTTTATTTGAATCATAATTAGTGATTTTATTTTATTTTATTCCATTTTGTAGGATTCCCATTTTATTTCTTATCTTATTGTAATTGAAAATTGTATAGTAATCAAAGTGAAACTAATAAAATGAGTTATGGTTTTGCATCTATCTCAATTTGTGTGTACGAATTAGTTGTTGATATCTATCGCTTACAGATTTTGAATTATCAAATAACATAATCTTGTACTTATCGGTAAATACGATAAAGATAAAAGTAAAACGGACGGTATTTATGATCGGAACTCGAATTAATTAAAAAGGGATTTACGACTAAACACTAACACAATTAAAATAATTTAAATCAATAAACCCGAGCAAAATGATAAAAAAAGTATAAAAAGTGATTAATATGACAAATGCCGCATAATGAACAAAAATACGTTAATTAGAATTTTTGTCACCCTATAAATACAGCAAAAATATTGCAGAAATTTTTAAGAAAGAGACGATAAAACCCGAACGAACGTTAATTAAAACATCGCTATAATAAATCATTAATTATGAATTAAATCATATAAAATTAATAAACACCTAAATTAAATTAATCATAGGTGATATAGTCGACTCGCATCCACTCACGTACGCAGACGCTGATCCCAAGACGAGTGTGTTGCCTCAGGAGTAGAGCGAATCCGCAATCCTCACCAGCATTCTCAGGTACAAATTCCTGGGATTTGATTTTCTTTCTTCAGAATTAGGAACCCAAAATCATAAATATTTTTTTAAATAAACTGAATTGTGGTGTTTTTGACCAGATATTGTTTAGAGATCCAAATTGAACTGTCATTGCATTCGGTAAATTTACCAGCATATTTGGGGCCTACCCGTATGTGCGTGTCATAGCATGTCATATTTCATGTAGATATGATAGGAATAGGACTCGGGAGTTAGTCCCAAGATAGGATTAAACTAGAATTATAATAATAGAGTTGTAGATTATAAATATTAGGATAATAATATTATTATCACTAAGTTATAATTTAGTTAGGTAAGTTAATCATGCATTAAATGCATGGGGAGTGCTGAGAGGCGGGCCGGATGATCTCGGTCCGAGGTTGTCTTGTATAACCAGACCGATGCGATTACGTACGGGGTCCCATAGGCCCGTGGGACCTATTTGTCTGAGTATGTACTGCGCACCTTTGTCTGTTGGTTATTCACCGACCTCATCATTTGACGGGTTCGGCCGTGCCAGAGTGTTTTGCTTTTGATCAATATTATGTTATTATCGTGCAGTATGTGGTATGATTCCAATTTGATAGAGAGATTAGGATGGACATGACTTGCAGTGTTTAGTATGGACGGTCATAGTCGAGTTTGGAGCCTACGCCGAGTTATGATATTGTTTATTTAAGTTGGCTAGTTGAGAAATTAGGGATGCGGTTCTTTAACTCTGAGGGGCGGGGGTACAAAGGAAGCTCCCTTTTGTTAGTATATATTTCGATTTTGATATTTATGGGTAGCCAACTCCTTTCGTCGATATGACAACTGAAGTCATACTCTATTCCGTTTTGATTTATATTGTGAGGTAGTAGACCATAGTACGTGCTTTATAGTCATCACTCTCCTAGGGCGTTATCGCATTGGGAGCCCGAATTATCCGTTTATGCGGCATTGGCGCCACATAAGCATAAAGTCCTAAGTTCGTAAGTTGGGTCGCTGGTTGCGCCTGCTTAGGCAAGGCCCGAGTTAGTAAGGTGGGACGCTGGTGGCGCCTACTCGGGATGAATCTGGTATGTTTACACCGAGGATCTCATTATGGATACTTGACTTTCATACTATGGTATATTTATTATTACTATCCCCTTAGATTTCTGTTTTGTTTTTTTTTTACCATTTCATGTCATAACATGTAGGTATTTTTTTCTTAAAATATGCATAAAATTATTATTATATTCATATATAGTCATTATATTGCATTAAAACATCAATATTGGTATTTTGGTCCAGTCTAGGAAAAAAAATCAAATTTTAAGGCTGGATCTAAATTCGTACTGAGTAATTTTTAAATTACTCACGTTTCCACGGTGGTTGTGGGATCCAGGTTTACAGGTACGTGATTTGTGTTGATGAGAGTGCTAGGTGCAGTCTTGTGGGATGACAGAGGTGCTTCGCCGCATCAGCTTGTGAGTATGGTAGTTCTGATTAGGATCCATTGGGTATCCGGTTTGATTATTTCTTTTGGGATTTTATTTGAGCGGTTTTGTTGCCCATTCTGATGGAGTCAGTTTCGCCGATGTCGGCGTTGTATTTTATACTGTTATTCTAAATTATATGGTCATGTATTATTTATTTGTTATTATTTTGTTTATTCGGAGATATTTTTTTATTCATTTAGCCTTCCGTACGCGTGTCTTGTCATCCATACGTGGCGGGGTTGTCACCCCTAATCCAATTCATTTATTTTAGGGTGTGACAGGTAAACACGGTCTTGATTACTCTTGTGTTATTGCCCAATATATTGATGGAAATTAGATTTTACAAAAAAAAATTTAAGTTTTCGTATCATGGAATTTCTGTATACTGCACAAATTGTTTACTAATCTATTATTTATTTTTTATAAGAATTTAATTTAGAAAGAGATTTAAAAAATAAAAAAATTCGATTTCATTCGTTAATGCTAGTAATAATATAAAGTCAATTGATTATTTTACTCGATCACTAAACTCTATCATGGACGGGAAAATATTTCATCAAAAATGTACTTGTCATATTCTTTTCATTACCGTTAAGGCGAATATTAAAATACAAGGTGTTAATGCATTAATTATGAAATTTAAAAATAGTCTTCACCATATTTTTTCAAAATATATAAAAAAACAAAAATTTTACGCCTTGTGCGCTCGATTAGGTTTGAGCAAATTAAGAATATCATGAGATGTAGATACCCGTTGGAACTCAACCTATAGAATGTTTCATCGTTGTTTTCTTTACAAGCACGCTATAACTGAAAGCTTGAATAACTCAATCGAGTGGATTCATTTGCTTATCTCCGAGGGAGAATGGGATCAACTTGAGAAGTTAAAATCCTTCATTCGTGTCTTCTTCACAACAACAGTCAAAACTATCGTGCTCGTATATACCGTCTACACATGAGTTACTTTATCATCTTTTTTGCATATCCAAAGTGAATTATCTCTTATTTAGTTTGATTCATTATAACATTTTTTTTCTATCTCATCTTTTTCTATATTCTTTTTTTTATCTCATTTTTTTCTCAAAAGGTTTATCATGAGATAGAAGATATAGAAAGTCTCGACTCTTCATTTTCTCCAATCGTAGAAGCAAAGAAAGAAAAATTTCTCAAATATTGGGAGGAAGTACCCGCCGTGATAATTATCGCAAATTATCTTCATCCATCGTTCAAAAAAATACACCGTAAGACTTCTTCAAAGGTACAAACAAAATCTACGTCTATGCACTAATGAGAAAGAAATCCACGTAAATAGCTTATTGGAGGAGATGTTCAACATTTATAACTCCCGACGAAATACTAATAATCATTCTTCTACCGGTCACAATATTAGATATGAATTTTAATCATCATTATTCCTATTACATAATTTATTCACTTATATTATGATCATTTTTATTCGTAATAGAAGTAATAGTTCATTTGGATTGTTAAATGAGTCACGAGATGATGAATGTTTTGAATATCAACAAATGAACAATAATGAATTACTGAGTTATTATTTAGGAAGAATGAAATATGATCAAATTGATATCCTGGAGTATTGAAAGAGGAATGCAACTGACTATCCAACATCGGCGATGATGGTGGGTGACGTACTTGCAGTGTCCGTGCCAACTGTCTCTTCTGAATTATGTTTTAATTCGGCAAATAGGATTTTAACATATAAGCGTACCAAATTGGGTTCAAAACTTTTCGAGCAACTTGTATACAATAAAGATGGATTGATGCTGAAAATCGCATGCAACATGATATCACATTTGAGACAACAACATCCGCCATAGTAACTCAAGAAAACGGTATCGATATCCTCGATATCCCTTAGAAGATGATTCTGACTGCGCATGTGACATTCAAGACAATGACTTATGGTATATGCACAACGATTTCTAGGAGTTTGGTATTTCTTACCATTTTAATCTTTTTATCTATTTTTTAAATATTTCAATTATTTTTTTTAATTTCTTTTTTTAAAGAACATTACTAAAAAAAGTTATAACTCCGCCTATGTTCTTTTTACATAGTCGGTCCCAAGTCCGGGTTAAAGGAGGAGGGTAACTCAAAATATTATACAAATTTTATTTTACAACTTTTTATAATTTTTGGCATTTTTAATATTTTTTTAGTATTATTTGATTTTTAAACAATTAAAGATATAAAATTAATTCAATGAAAATTATTATTTAAAAATTATTAATTTTTTTTCAACTTTTATTATTTTTTTCAATTTTCTGATTTTTTTTTGTTTTTTTAGTATTATTAGATTTTTAAATAATTGAAAATAATAATTCGAATTAGTTAAAAATATTATTAAAAAAATTATGATAAATTATTATTTTTTATGGTTTGTAAAAAAAATCCGGACCCTCTCGGACCCATGGACTAACGGTGGGACGGGTTCGTTTTTCCGAGTTTGGCTCGCCTAGACCCGTCACGTGTGGACCCTCCGGGTTTGGCCCGGACCGTTTGCAAAACTCTAGATGAGTGTAGTAAAGTTAAAACAAAGTAAAATTAAATTATTTAAATTAATGTTTGATTATATATAATAAAGTAAATAAATAAAAAAAATATAAAAAAATATTTTTTTTATGATTTAATTTTAAAACATTTATGAAGACATTTTAACTTTTCTCCACACTACAACAAAAATGGGCTTAGACCACTCAATTAACAATGGTTATAGGTAAAATTCGTTATTGAAAAGGATGAATGGTATTATTGAAATAGTTAAAATAAATGTTGGAAGGTAAAAAGTAGGAATAAACCTTTTAACAATGGTTCTTAACTAAGAACCATTGCTAAATGATTATTTAACAATGGTTTTTAATTAAAAATCATTGTTAAAGGTTCTTAGTTAAGAACAGTTGTTGAAAGTTGAAACTTGAATTTCTTCTGACACAAATGAATCAACCAATAGCAATCTACCTTTTTTGTTCTCACGGATCGCTAGATTTTCAATCTCACCATTCATTCATCTCGATCCAACGATCCAAAAATTAAAATAATAAAAAAAATCTAACGGATTGAACATCTCTTCTTCTTTTTCTATTTTGATATAAAAGAGAGCTGAAAGAGAGAAAGAAGAGAGATAGCAGAAATAAAAACTGAAATCTGACCATCTCTACTTCAAACAGCCATAACTTTTAATAGAAAATTTCAATTGAGACGTGCCACGCAGTCACAAAAAGCTTACGAGGAGATCTACAGGGTTAACAGCTGATGCCATTACTACAATTTTCAGGGAAAAAAAACTTCGTCTTCAAGCTCAAAAACGCATTTTGAAGTCTTCACTTTTATTTTTTTTCATTTCTTTCTTTGAATTTTTTCTTAGAAATTATATAATTTTTTATATTATTACATAAGCATTATGTATGTATGTATTATTGAGTAAATATTTTTTTATTTGATGTATAATTATATATTTTTTATATTAATTATTGAATGAATGAAAAATATATAATAATGTTTGTTCTTATCTAATCAAATTGACTTCATATATCAATCTAACTTCATATTTAAAGAACGTAATAGCTAATTTGAAAAAAATACTTTTAACAATGATTTTTTACTAATAACCGTTGTTAAAGGGTTCTTTAGCAACTGTTATTAGTTAAAAATCATTGCTAAAAATTTATTTAATAATGATTTTTAACTAAGAACCATTGCTAAAGAACTCTTTAACAATATTTATTAGTTAAAAATCATTGCTAAATGACCCTTTAATAATGGTTGTTAGCTAAAAATCATTGTTAAATATTTTTCAAGAATGATTTTAACAACGCGATTTAACAATGATTATTTATACTTTTTCTAACACTCATCTTCAATAACGGTTGAAGAACCGTTGTTAAAGGGGGTTTAAAAACTGTTATTAAATTCAAAATCTGTTGTACTGCCACCTTAAATCAGTTTGATGTTTTAAAGGCTTTAACTGAGTCTTAAATAGTTCCCAAACACAATAAAAGAAATATTTTTTATTTTGACAAAATTACATACTTAAAAACTCTAAAAATATAATTTTTGTCTCCCCGATATTTTTATATGAAAATTTTAATAAAAATAATGAATCAAAAATTTATACATACTAAATTATATTCTGAACCATTTGTACTTCATATCGAAATATAAATATTTTTATATTAATCAACCTATATATATATATATATATATTATACAGTAGTGGAGAGTACATGTATTCTAATTATTGATCCGCTGAAGCTGAAGTCAAAGCAGCAGTAGAAAGTCGTCGTATATACATAGGAGAGGAAGATTCATCAGGTTATTGTTAATTTATTAAAAAAAAGTTGCAGAGTTAAATAACATCATCTGCCGACACTGACTATTAAAAGAAAAGAGGCTGATAATAATCCCCAAGCATTTATCCCCACAAATATCTCCAAACTTTGATTCTCGTGAATTTAGTAGTTGAAACGTCAAAAGCCTTTCGCGATTTGACCATAATCGCAGTGACAAATAAAAATTTTGAATCTTCGCGAGTTGACCGTAACTGCAATCATTTGGCACAAAAAAATCGCTATTTTTTGTGATCATAACATGCAATCTCAGCGACATCAATTAGATTCACTATTTTTTTTTTCTGTTTCTAGGCAACTAGTTGATTCATTTATAATCAACTGTTAGTTTATATTAATTGACCATAAATATTTGAATTATTTACAACAACAATAAATTTGACACAAAAAATCAGCGCGCCATCAATTGATTATCATTCTGACATTATTTATATATTTAACTGTTCCCTATTTATATTTATTGTGTCAGTTACTAAAATTCTAATAACTTAAAATATTATTATTTGATATCCATATTATTTATATCTACGTTTTTGGTAATTGTTGTGTCTATTGGCATCAACTATCAATTTTATTTATATCTATTAAATTTTTCTATTTATATCAACCGGCTTTGGTGGTTGAATCCCACCATTTATACAAGTAAATAATCACAACACTTGATATAAATAGCACAGTATAATAGATATAAGTAAATTTGATAGTTTTTATCAAGTGCTAACTCTCTCTAATTTTCTTAAAGAGACGTCATTTCAATTTTAATTTTTTTTGAATTATTAATGTGTTACGCAGTTATAAAAATAGAAAGTCGGAAACAGAGAAAAAGTCAATTGAATGCTTAAAATGGAAATTTTTCGCTTAGGGACAACAAATGGGAATAAAAGACTGGGAATGATAATAATATTCCTAAAAGAAAATAGAGCCGTCGCTAACCTTTGAGTTTACATTAGAAGATATTTTGCGGAGTCTATTTTAAAAATAAGCCGTTATAGAAAAGGTGAAATTTGAACAATTATTTCTGTAAATTTATAGATGAATAAATATTTTTGAAACAAATAATTATTTTTTGACACCCTTAAATATGTTTTTATATAATGGACAGTAATAAAAACAAATTGCATAGATAATAAAATACTCTGCTCTAGTAACATAGTATTATTGTAATTAAAATTTTCCATAACATACGTAAGATATTTATTTATTTTTAAATAGGAAAGATACATATGGTCTTTAAACAATATAAAAATAGAAAAGAGAAATCGATTGAACATCTAATATTATAATGGCATAGCATTATTATGAAATTCTAAAGTCCAATCGTTTTATAAAATATAGATCGTAATTGGCCGCCTAAACGTACTTTTTAAGCAAAAGAATCTGAATATGCTATGATGCAATTGTGACGTCAGTAATGCATCTAATTTAGGGAGAAAAAAATTTAGCTCAAGCACTTCATGATTCTACCATATAGAATAGGAAATATGTGACGCAATTCCAGAAATATGCATTGTTGCTTCGTTGGGATTATGTTTCCATTTCCATACTGCTGCACTTCACAGATTTTTTTAAATTAATTATTAGAGTAATTTTATTTTTAATAATAAGAGTGATTAAATCAAAATTATAAAAATACGAATGACGGCGAGCTATTAACAGCGGCGCTTTGCGAACGCGTCAGTCGGACTGACGCGTTTGATAAAAGACACAACTGAAAATAACATCTTTTATTTTTATTTTTCTTTACTTTTCATTCAATTGTTGAAATTCTAACTTAAGGAAAGGTTATCCGTCAGTGAGAGAAGGCGTCACTCTCACTGGCGCGGATGTGTTTTTTTAATAACTAAAAATAAAAAAAATAATTAAAGATGTCACTATCAGTCATGCATTTTCAAAGCGACACCGTTAATGTCGCGCTGTCATTCGTATTTTTATAATTTTGATTTAATTACTTTTATTATTAAAAATATAATTATTCTAATAATTAATTAAAAAAATCGCTCTGCACTTCATGACTTCATCCACTTTCGTTTCCGAAATGTCTTTTTGTTATTTTTTGAATGAATCCAAAATGCATTCAGCCATTCACTAACTCATTCATTTTACTCTATGCATTAATGTTTAATTAATCAAATCAAGAACCTTTTACCAAAAATAAAGTACAAAACTATCATTGGTTAAAATTGTGTGAAAGAAATAGGAACCCTTTATTGTTCAATTAAATATTAAATAAGATTAGACGGGGAGGTTGTGCCGCCGTCTATCTCCCATGCCACCCACCCCAATCCCTACATCTCTGAGTCTCGATGCCATCTCGTACATCTGCCTTGTCGCCTCTCACATTTGTTTTGTCACCTCGTGCATCTATGTCGCATGTTTTTCTTTCACCGTGCCATCTCTGGGCCCGTCTCTAGCCTTCTCTGGTCTCGTGTCTATCTCGTCATCTCTGACCCCAGCCATCTCCATGGCATCCTTGGGTTTCGCCATCTACGGGCCTTGCTATCTTGGGCCTTACCATCTCCGGCGCCGATGTCTTCAAGCACTGCATCTCTGATGCACATCTATGCCACCTCTGGCCCTTTATCCCGCACTTTTGGCATCTCTGCTCTATATCTTTAATCCAAGTTATGGTTCTGCATCTCCGACAATTTGCCTTGCGAAAATGAAGTTGCTGTTAATACTTTGTTTTAGGAATTTTCTCTCTTTTTAAAGATCCAATCAATATAAATTGGTTCAATTATCAAAATATATATCACTTTTAGGGGAAAATGAAAGCTCTAATGACTGTTATTTAAATATATATATATATATATATATATATATATATAGGAGATTTCGTGTATTGATCTCTAAACTTTTACGACAAAGTTAGTTCTTGAACTTTCTAAAATACGCCAAATTGGTTCTTGAACTTCTTAAGAAAAATCACATTAGTCCTTTGAATTACACTAGATAAATCCTTGAAATTTTAATATAAAAACTAATGTGATCTTTGAACTTAAAAAAAAAATTGGTTCTTAAATTTTTTATTTTAAAGTTACTTTTGCTTTTTTGTTTCCTAAAATAGCAATAAAAATATTTTATTTAAAAAAATACTAACTAACATATGGGTAAAGAATCTATTAATGCATGGAATGAATATTTAAAATTTAATAATCATTACAAATAAAACATCATCGTGGATCAAAATATTTTTTTAAACCAAGCTAGTTTTCATTTAAAAAATTTAAGGATTTATTTGATGTACTTTAAAATTTTAGGATGAATTTATTTTTTTCTAAAAAAGTTCAAAAACTAACTTAGTGCAAATGAAAGTTTAAAGACTTATTTAGTTTTTCCATAAAAATTTAGGGACTAAGAGATGGAATGAATTCTCCCAAAAAAATATTAAGTAAGATTTACGCACAAAGCTACAAAATACAAACATAAGTCAGGAAAGAAAAGCCAGAAATGTTTTCTTTTTCTTTCTTTCTTTCTATCTTTTTGAATGAAGATGAGGCTCAGGCCCCGCCAAAAAAGTCAGATCTAAATATTTTTGGGTACCGCATATTCCAATACTTCGTAGTACATACTCCAATAGTCCGATCTGTTTTGATGCCTCTTGTTTAAGGGAAGGTATTCCTTTACAATGGGTTATCTTGATAATTTTAGATGTTTAAATAAAAATAAAAAAAATCTTAAAAATAAAAACTTATTGTTATGTTCTTTTATTTATAGACTAATGGTGATTAACATTTTATGCAATTTTATTATTGTTTACTAGTTTATTAAAGATCATCGAAATATTATGCACTTTGCAACGGTTTTAATTTAACGATTTTTGATGAACTATCAAACAATAATAAAATTACATGATATTTAAATCACCACCAATCTATAAGAAGAAGAAGAACAAATATATATAATTTTTTTTTCTATCATATTTATTTGAAAATTCATTGACAAATTTATTAAGATAATCATTGACAAACTTTTACAGCACAAATGTTACAAAAAAATGTGTAATTCTAACTTGGTAAGACTGGTCAAAAAATGAAAAAGAACTACAATTTGCTTTTGCTTAAATGATTTGTGATTTGACATTGCAGCGAGTGGTAGTTTAAATTTTGTTTTGTTTTGTTTAAAATGAAAGGATACAAATCTGTTTGACTGTTTGTTAACAACTTTCTATACTTACATAAACAGGAGGAGAGTACAAATAGAATAATTGAGCAAATAGTAAGTCCACTCTCCCACCGACGAACTGAAAGAATAAAGAAAAATGGAATTACTGAATAGAAAATTACTTAATTAATTAATTAAAAATACAAAAATATCAGAACCGACAAGTGCACCTCCAGTTCACAAGATTAATGAACCACCCAAAGCGCATTTAATTCACAAAATAATCCATGGCTTAAACATTAAAAGCACATTAACTTCAGAATGCAAATGTGTCGTGATTTCTGACACCTGACCCACATGGACCGTTCATCAGTTCCATCTCATGATCGAACCGCTACTCTCTACCGACAGCCATTCTCATAGACCCTCCTTTAGACACAGTTCACCATTAGTTGAAAACACCCCTCAATCCTAACTAACTCAGAAAGAGATTTACCTTCGCCAATCTATGTTGTTAATTGTAGACCGGGTCCGGGCGTGCGCAGAAAAAAAATCTACTCTCCACTCAGAACCTACCACGTGCACTCGTATCTCTAGAGAGAAGCAGCCAGTGAGGTTTCGCCGCGTGGACCCCCTCCCACAGCGGCGCTCCTTGTCTCTCTTCCACACAAGTGAAGAGGAGAGCAAGGATAGCACTGGTCATCGCTAGTTTAAGCAGCAAGATTCTAATTTATTTATCTCAACCGTCGATCTTAACGACGCCGTACAACGATTTTACGATCCAACGGTCGTGATTTACCTCTCTGAGTATGATTTTGCCTTCAATTTTATAGTCACAACCCTATAATTATTCGGATAGTCTGAGAGTCTGAACGGGCTTTTTTAAGCCAAATGTTTCAATACATTGAAATTAACGTTAGATTAACACTCTGAGTTTTGACTTAATAATTGACCGACATCATAATGGCAATAGAACAATGTGAAAAAAATACGCAAATGCTGTTTATACTTTTATAGGTGGTTTGTGCATTTTCCCACATGTATAAACGCCGATATGAGCATGATGGATAGATTTGTAGTTAAGTAGTCAATTTTTCACTTTAGCGCATACAGTTGGCTTCGTCTTCCTTTCTTTCAGACACGTTTGGGGTTCATCCCTTCTTATTCCACGTGAGAAGGAAGAAAAGAGGGACCGGTTTGATATCTTTGAAAAATGGTTTGATATCTTTGAAAATGATTTGTTCACTTCTCAACACAACAATTCGTGCCACCCATATAAAAGAGCCAAAGCAGACAAAATACCTGAACTCCTCACAGCTCTCATTCCAAGGCAAAAACCTTTATTTTAATCTTCTCTTTCCCAACTCCAAGGCAGATCTTCAGTAAAATTATTTAATTATTATAAAATAAAATAAATGAATGCTCTATTATTTTAGCTAATAGAAGTCTGGTATTATGCCGATTTTTTTATTAATAACAAAATAAAAATAACAATTCACGACCATAACAGCTAACGATCAGATTTGATGAAAATAAAAAAGACGGATATACGGTTTTCATCCTTGGCCGACATCGCCGCACACTTTACGAGACTTTTATTTTTATTCACTATCATATATTTTTATTTTTTTGTTCGATATCAAAATCTTAATTAAACATATTTCTAGCCGCAACAACTATTAAAATTTTATAAATTATCAAGTTAATCACATATTAAACAATAAATTATCAATTATATGTCCAATCTTTAATTAATAATAAATAAAATAATAATTAATAATCATACAAAATAATAAGAATTAAATATTAAAAAAAAATAATAACTAATAATAAAAAATCTTTATCCATAATAATATATAAAATAATAATCATTGGTATTAAATAAAATAATAATTAATAATAGTACAGAAAATATATAATAAAATAAAATAGTAATTAATAATAAATAAAATAATTATTAATTATTATTATTATTTTATATTAATGCTTATTATTTTGTATGATTATTAATTATTATTTTATTTATTATTAATTAAAGATTTGACATATAATTGATAATTTATTGTTTAATATGTGATTAACTTGATAATTTATAAAATTTTAATAGTTGTTGCGGCTAGAAATATGCTTAATTAAGATTTTGATATCTTATTCAATTTATTAACAACATTATATCGAACAAAAAAAATAAAAATGCATGATACTGAATAAAAAATAAAAGTCTCGTAAAGTGTGCGGCAATATGGGCCAAGGACGGAAATCCCATTTATGCCTGGGGGACGAAAACCCCATTTCTGTCCGGGGGAACGAAAACTGCATATTCATCTTTGATATTTTCGTCAAATCTAGTCATTCGCTGTTATGCTCGTGAAATATAATTTTTATTTTGTTATTAATAAAAAAAATCGGGCTATTATGTCTCACATGTAATTATTATACTACACTGTTCTATTTTTGACTAGTCAAACTATGCGCCTGATTAGTCATGAGCAGGCTCATTTATTTTGCCAAATATTACTCCTATAATTTACTAACTTTGGAAGAGGGTATTAACAGAGCCAGAATTTTTGAACAGAGGAGCGAGATTATAATATATAATTATAAAAATAATAATAGAATAAATTAAAAAGTTAAATTGAATACTCATTATTAAAAATAATGAAATATTATAAATACTTTTTGAATTTTATTTTTATAATTATAATCATTCATTTAAAAATTTTATGTTGATGAAATTTGATGCAATACAACGGAATTCAAAGAGATCACGTTTTCTAACATAATTTATTATAAATTTATAACACTAACGATTGATGTCGATTGCATTAAATGTAAATTTCAATCAATATGATTGCATGCCACTAATTTTATGATTTAGAAATAAAATAAAATATTAAAATATATAATTACTTAGCAAGTGTATTTGGTAGCCAACAAAATATTGATGGCTTGAAAGATTTAAGAAATTTTTTGTTCGAACACAAAAATTATGACTTAGATAATGTAACAATAATTTAATTTAAATCTAAAAATGAGGAGTAAATGAAATATATCAAATAATAACTTTGAATATAAAATATTTGAAAACGAAAAGATTGGTGAATTTGGTAGAGAATAAAAAAAGATTGGAAAAATTAATGTAATTATGAACAAACAATTATAAATAAGAGATTAAAAAATTACATACTTCATTTATCAATTCAGCTTAACAACTTAACAATCAACATATATTATTTTAATAGAGGACCAATCCATATATATATATATATATATTACTACAAATTAAATCAAAAAGCATATATTTAGTACATATTCTATGGAACTAGCTTCATACCCGCGCGTTACAGCAGACTTTTTTATTTAAATATTAAAATATTATAAGATAAAAAAAATTCACATTTATCTAATATTAAATTATAAATTTATCAAATTATAGAGAAAATCTATAATAAAGACTATATTTAATCTCGGATGAGATTTTTGCACAATATGAGTTAATGATTCATGATTTTATGGCAAGAAAAGTAAATTATTGTAACATATATTATCACCATTAATTTCTTACCAAATATGTACAAGATTGCTAAATAAAAATAATAATATTATGAAAATAATAGTATATAAGAGAAATAAATGGAGAGAAAGAGGGGATCAATAGACGCAATCATATACGTTCGATCAAATGGGTATAATAAAAAATTACAATGACAAAAAATAGACCCTCCAATTGGGTATTAATATTAATATAGACCCTCCAATTAGTATAGATATTGGGATGCCAAGCACACCCGTCCCGGAGTCCCGCCTCCTGTGGGTATTAATACTTCTAGCACAGCTTCATTAGGGGAAGAAATCAATGTATAATTTAAGAAAACTTAACTTTTCATGACATTTTAAAAATATTGTGCACGACATACTCCTAATATGTATAGGATTATTATATAAGTTCACTGTGATGAAGTTAGTAATTGTTGAAAAATAATATTAAACGAGACGAATAAAATATTCTTCATCCAATTTAGACAGCTAATTCAATCCTTACCATCAGGGTGGATTCAAGGGTCAGTGACCTCTCTAAACTTTGAAGTATTATTATCATTGAGAATTTTTTTTTAATATTATAGATAGTGAAAGAATTATGTAAATGTTTCAAAAATATGAAGTCTCATAGACAAAAAAAAAAATCATCGATTTGATTTCATTATTTTGAGTTTTATTTTTTTGTGATTTTTAATATGTAAAACGATATTATTTTAATATTTTTTTATTAGATACGAATGTATGTTAAAATATTTTTTTTTATCTAGTATCCGACAACTAATAATTTTGAATCTAATAAGCTATATCAATCAAATTAATGATTCCTATCAAAATCCTGTATCCATCCTGCTTACCTTCCAGAGAGGGGTTCATTTCCATTTTTTTTAAGAAGCTGAAAACTTCAAATGGACAATCCAGTTGTTTGCTATTTTATAAAGCAGATACTATAAATCTGCTAAAAGAAAACAACTAATACGCCTCTTTCTTTCATTTATGTAGTTACATGCTGATAATCAAGTTTTTAATTGCACCGGATAATATTTTTTCGATTGTGTTTGTGCCTGTCATTCAGAAATACATCAGAAAATAATTTAATGTAATTTATACATTTTAATCTGAAAAAATCTCGCCATTGTTTGAATCAAACGATATCTCATTACAATTTTGGTAAGTTGTTGCAAGTACCTCCTTTCTCATTCAATTTTTTCAACTAAAAGCATACAATGTTCATGGCTTCATCCACTGTTCTGATGTGCAAAAAGGATTAACAATTCGGATGTAATGCATAAGAATCTGCACTTTTTTTTCGTTTTATTCTATTGCATACAATGTTCATGCCTGTCGATATCGCATACAATGACATTAAAATACTGGAATCCTGCCAACTGTACTGCACTGCCAAAAAAAGTGCAATTCCAGATATTATTAAGTACGCGAATGAAAAATGGCAACATTCACATAACTTGAAGAGGAGAGGAACAAGCACGGAGCAACCGTCGCGACTCGCGAGTCGGGATTGAGCTAGATTCGCTGACTCGCGGTTAGCGTGAGCTCGGCGCTCAGCGTGGTGAAATCAAACAGAAGCGAATCCGTCGGTGGAGGTTAAAAAAAGACACGCTGCTTATATAAGCGAATCAAGGCGAGAGAGAGAGACAGGTTGGACTCTCCCTCACCTTCCATCCCTCGAGAGCCCACCTCCTGCCCCTCACCGCTCTGCGCTCACCGCTCACCACCGATGGGTGAATCCAGCGGCTCCGTTTCCATCGACGTCGAGCGCATTTCATTTGGCGGACAGGTGTTTCCCCCCCTTTTTTCTTTTCTTTTTAACCCTTTTCCTTTCTCCTATCTATCTTTTCTTTCGGTTTTACCTTCGCCTCTTTGTATGTGATTGTTTCCTGCGCGGAGTTTTGACCTGTTGAGGCTCCTTTGCAGCTCTAACATGCATATTGAATAGCGCTGGATTATTGCGTACATTTGGCTTTATTTCCTTAAAATTAGCACGCCTCAAGCTTGTATCGACGTTGAAATGTGGATATTTCTTTCTTATGTCGTTTAGTTTATTAGCTAGCTAAAGTATTTGTATTTTTCTTGTGATAAAAATTCGTCAAAATAAATCCACCTCACCTAAATTCCCGACCTCCATTTGATAAAATTGTTTCTGTTTACAATACACCTGAAAAAGCACTCGATATTCCTATTTCTCTCTTTTTGTTTCAAATGGGTGATAATAAACATCAAATATATTAATTAATGCAGGAGCATCACATTCAAACAAACTATGGCCCTGTCTCAGTGGCTGTATATGGAGATCAAGATAAGCTTGCTTTAATCACATATCCTGATGTAGCGTTAAATTGTAAGTTTAATCTACTTTTTTTTTTGGCAACAGCTAATATAAATGTTGTTGTTGCTGTAATTGATTCCAAAGTTGTTCCTCCAACAGATATGTCTTGTTTCCAAGGATTACTTTTTTGTCAGGAGGCTGCCTCTTTACTCCTCCACAATTTTTGTATATATCATATTAGCCCCCCAGGGCATGAGGTCCGTAATTTTCCATCTTTTCCTTTTTTTCCATGTAATAGACCACTATTTCATCAATTTTACTAATAGTGATTATTTATTAATGTTTTTCTTTTTGTCAAGAATTTTTACAGTTAGGAGCAGCTCCGATTGCAGCAGATTATCCTGTATTGAGTGCTGATGACCTAGCTGATCAAATTGTGGATGTACTTGATTATTTTGGGTAATTAATTTTAAATCTTACATAAGTTATTATTTTACTGTTAGTAATCCCTGAATTATCTGTTTTATTACTTGAAAAGGAAACTCAGTGAAAGTCTGAGACTGTACCAGAATGATGGAGAAGTATAAGAAGACTGGATTATAATTTTTTTCTTCTTTGCCTTTTTGAGGGCTAGATTTCATATCTTTATGTTTTGAAATGTTCTTTCAAATGGTATATTTAACCTCGTTTCCTGTATTTTTTTTTTGATTTTTCTTTAGGTTGGGATCGGTTATGTGCATGGGAGTTACAGCCGGGGCTTATATTCTTACCCTTTTTGCGGTAATATACATATTTAAGCTAGCTACTGGGGCTTCCATTTTTTTGTTTCCTCATTATTAATTACTGTAAAAACTAAGCGTTTATTACCTTTTAACGCAGTCAAAATATAGGCATCGAGTCCATGGTCTAATACTTGTCTCTCCTCTATGTAAAGCACCTTCCTGGACAGAATGGCTGTATAACAAAGTAAATACCTATGTAAAGCTCCTTGGACAAAACAATTTGCTGTATAATGAATTAAATCTTTCTTGCTGTATCTATAAATCAATGCAATCTGTAGGTACTATCAAATCTGCTATACTATTATGGAATGTCTGGCTTAATTAAAGAGTGCCTATTACAAAGATACTTCAGCAAGGTACTACAACAAAATCTCAAAGTTTTACCCCCTTTGTTACACATTTACCTCTTGTATCTGAATCTGTTAGATTCGGCACAGGAGGTACGCGGCAATTCACAAGTACCGGAATCTGAAATAGTGCAAGCTTGTAAAAGTGTAAGTGCTGTAACCTTTATCTCTTAATAGAAATATTCAAATAGAAAGTATTTTATGTATAGAGAGGTGGATATTAGTTGATATTTCTAATGATATGGCAGTTGTTAGAAGAGAGATACAGCACGAATGTTTGGCAGTTCCTTCAATCAATGAATGGGTAAGTACAGTGATTTTGTATTTTCCAAGGATTTCAATATTTTCTGGTGTTTTATGAGTGTAACTTATTAACGCCTGATATTATTTTTTTAGGAGACGGGACTTGACAGAATCGTTGAAAAAGCTACAATGTCGAACCCTTATATTTGTAGGAGAGAATTCCCCATTTCATGCAGAAGCCATCCACATGACATCTAAACTTGATCCTAGATACAGTGCCTTAGTTGAGGTGAATTCTATTTCCATCTTAATATCAGTACCTGATAGTATTTCCATCTTTGTAAAAGATAAATCATCTATTATATTGTCTACAACACAAACAGTGGGAGCAAACTCAGACATTTAAGATGGGGCCATGAATTTCATCAACAAAAAAAGAGAGCAGAAAACAAAAGGGATGGGGCTCATGAATTTGTGTTTTTACTGGTGCTGCAGGTACAGGCGTGTGGATCCCTGGTGACAGAGGAACAGCCACATGCAATGGTGATACCACTTGAGTATTTCCTGATGGGATATGGACTGTACCGGCCGTGCCAACGGAGCAGCAGTCCTCGGAGCCCACTCAGCCCGCACTGTATTTCTCCCGAGCTTCTCTCTCCTGAGAGCATGGGAATCAAGCTAAAGCCAATCAAAACCCGCATCTCACTTCAGGTTTAATAAAAAGAAAGTATCGTAGAAAAGAAAAATAAAAAGAGAAAATGGGGAATTCATTTTTGTGTTTACTTATATATACATGTGTGGATTAAATAACCCAATTTTGATGTGGATAAGTTGTGTTTTGTTAATTAATTTGGGTAACGGAAAGAGATAGAGAGGGGGTTGGGTGAGATCCGTGTTAAATTTGTTCTTTTTCAGTTTCTTCTATAGAGATTACACTTGTAAATTCCCACTGTTTATTTACAGACTGACGATTAAGAAGATAAAAAGACAGCAAATAACAATGATGATCAATCATGTTTTTGATGAGTGGTAGATGCGCTGTCTTCTATCACTCTCAACTTGTCCCTTTTTATTTTTTATTTTTTTTGTATTCGTCCTTTTAAATAAAAAAGGGTCTATTATGGCGCTCGAAAGTTGAAACCTGTGGTTCGAATCTAAAGCGTTATTTGTGGCTAATCCAAAAGCTGCAAGCACAAGCAATGAAACTATCAAATGATTTCTGTTTCCATTAAGGTGAATTCATCTGTACCATGAATATTAACCAAGCAACTTTTTTTTATGCTTGTTTCGTTATCACTAAAAAGGGTGGAACCCATGGTATGTACTATTAATAATGAAATATTTGATAAGCATTTGTCTTTTTCACATCATTTTTTTTCAATAGAAAAAGGATGTATATCATCAGCACGGCACAAGACAACGATATTAAAAAATACGAAAGAAAACGAAAATATTGAGAATTAATTCAGATGTTTCGTAATTTATTCATCAGATTTCAATTTTTTTTTTCAGACAAAACAAAAAGGCCGTTCAACTTTTCTTTCCCCTCCGTCAGATAGATTGAATTCTGTGGAGGCATTGAAAACCATGTATCATACTATCATGTACGGTTAGTTTTTTCGTTAAATTGTTTCTTAGAGCACCAGCCAATAATAATTTGCAAAAAGCCTAAACGATTACATAAACAGCAGCAGCATCTTTCTTATTTCTTATTTTTCCTTCAAGTTCTCTTTAAGAGGTAGGTGACATTAATCATAGATTGAGAACAAAAAGGCCATTTGATGTTGCTGAAATGTTTCAGTCAGGCAGTTTTCATTACAGCTAATTGTTGCATCCACGTAAATTAGTTTAATTAAAATTGCGCGGTTCCTTCGTTGTCATTTGTTTCCTGTCCCCATATTTTGTTTATGGTGAATTGTTTATTGGTTGTTATTAGACATGAACCTCGCTTTGAGACCCACCTTTGAGTGGCTCGTTACATGTATCTGTGTAACAGAAGACCCGTGTGTTCAAAGGTTCTATCATGATTTTATGATTTACTTTTCTTTTTTATGATATCGTTGATTTAATTTTATAGATAAAGACGTGACACCAGTAATGATTCTCATTTGATCCCTCTGTTTATTTTGTGATTAAAAGCTCGGAGAAAAAAACAGTATCTTTATGAGTTGTCAAGCGTGCTTCTTTGGCATTGGCTTGTTCCCTCTGACCTAGGTTATGGATGTTTCTTATTTTTTAGGTATTTGACAGCCTAGCCAAGATGGCTAATTTTGTTTTGAGTAAATGCGTTGGGATTGTAGGCTGCTGTACCAGACCAGTTGTGTTGATAGAGACCCTCACAGCTTGAAGCGCCACACCTGAAATTTCAAAATGAGTTTGTTTATTAGTTTTGTACCGTTGAATCTCTTATTACATAGATTTTTTTTAAGACAAATGACAGATTTTATACCAGAATGATACTTGTGCATTGAACTACTTTGCAGCTGTTATTTTTATAAACCCAAATTAGAGGAACGTAATCTCCAATTTAATTTATTAGGCTCAAAGACATCTGGCGTTGAAATGTTGGATTTTTGTTTTATTTGCATTTGTAATATGTGAATTATAGTATTGTTTCATCATCGGGTCACGTTGTTTAAAAACAAACAAAAGAACAAAAAATGTATGACGGCTTTCGTGACAAGCATTCAATATTATTTATATGGACAATTAAATTTAACATGACATACCAGCGAATAAACTCATGCGAGGCTCATGTAAAAGGGTAAAAACAATGATACCTGTCCTTGAGTAAAATGAAAGGTCTTTCTAGAAACTACCCCGATCGGTATGGCAGAAAGAGACCCACCCAATTTAATAGTTCGAAAACAAACTATTGTTCGTATCTATATAAAATTAATTTCCATTTTGGCCAACAAGATCTGTATACCACCCAATTTAATAAAAGAGCATAGAAGAAAATGGTGGGCACATACTTCAACTGTTTTTCATTACTTAAATGTATTGTAATAAATTTAACGTTTTGTCAATTGATTAAACATAAAATAATTAATGTTTGAATAGATAAATTATTTCATTTTTCCAAATTGAACTATAGTAATCGAGAATTAGTCAGAAAAGCTACATGTAAATAATAACAAATTAAATAATAAGGGATGAAATGCTCTTCTGTAGAAGAAACTACATTTGCATTAGATTTTTATTTTTTTCAGGCTTCCACATTATTGTAGTAGTTCTACTTTGATGCATTTGACATTGACAGAAACTGATATTTTCAATCACGAACTATTGATTTGCCATCTTGTATTAGTTGTCTTTTATTCATCGTTTATTAGCATTAAAGCATGTTACATATAAAATTATTGTTCCAACAAATATATTTATACACAAAAGCAAAACTAGAAATGAAACGCGCACATTCATGCAAATCAAACACGGCTAACAATGAATTGGAATGACATCGCGCCTTTTGCGTTTTGGTTAGCTGAAATCAAGCTTTGTGTGCATTCATGATCAGCAGAGCTCGAGTCTGGTTGGACAGTGAGTTGCTGAATGAGCAATTGCTTCAGCTCAGAGTGACTGCTCCATCCATATACCTCGGCTTCAATGGCATTTAAGTTGCCATGGATATACTTCCATAGAGGATAGTCCTTTCTTGGCATGAGAATATCCTCTGTTCTCAGTTTAAGTGAGGGACAGTAATCTCCTTTGCCATCGCCTACGTAAATGAAGCGTGTTCTTTCTTTTTCCAATATTGGAGAGTTTCTGATTTTTTCAATTACATTGCCCTGCTTGCATTCATAATCATAGTGTAATTAATCAGTTCAGAAATGCTAAAAGAAAATGTGCAAGGTTACTGAGTGAATCTTGATGAGTCCTAGATTGCGCTTGATTACACGTTGACAGGTCTCAACCATTGATTTATGCTGAGTTTGTCAGTGCCCATCACCCAACAATTGATGCTGATATATGCAACAATTAATGCTGATATATACAAAACAATAGGTCGACCGTAATTGATGAACTTGTAGTAGCTTTTGGTTTTAAAATTAGAAAAAAAATAAATATTATATTTATTACAACGTTATACATTAAAAAACTTGATCTTAATAACCCTCAATTTCATTACAGCTTTACTTAAACTCACTTTTTTTTTTCTTTTTTGAAAAAAAGTGAACCTCACTATTTAAAAAAAATACTAATATGCTATCTGAGCTCCTTTTTTAATATGGACTCTAGTTCTTATGGCTAGCAATTACTCTACCCATCGCATCTCCTCTGAGAAATGCACGATATAATGTCAAACCATTTGGGCCGTACATCATGCCTACACCAAAGTCCAATACCCCACAAGCAGTAAAATGATCCAATATTTCCATCTTTAAGAAAGATTTTCCAAATGAAGTACTTAGTAGGCTAAATTGGGCTGCGTAATGATTATCTTGTTAATTATCAGGATATGAAATTAGGTACCTTACACAAGTTGGGAGGACAGAAGCTACAACCATGAGAGGTAATGTTGAAATCATGGTGAGGTGAAATGTTGAGCTTCTTTTCTCCATCAACAAAGGTTGGATTTGTGTATATTTCTGTGAAGCAATCCATAAGCCCATGATGTTTCAACACAGTTTCAATAAAGAATGTGTTGGCGTCGCTGAGTATCCTCAGATCACATCTGATTTGTGGAAAGCGTGGTAAATAACAAATATATTTGCTTGATCACATATGATTTCAGAATTTTAGTTAATATGTATAGGGAAGGGATTACTTGACAATAGCTATCTTGATAATTTTGACAATGAATTTTCAAATAAAATAATAAAAAAAATTAAAAATAAAAAACTTCATAAATATGTTCTCCTACTTATAGATTGATGGTGATTTAAATTTCTTATAATTTCATTATCGTTCGATAGTTCATAAAAAACCATTAAATAAGAACCGTTGTAAAGTACATAATATTTTAATGGTTTTTGATGAACTAGCAAATAATAATAAAATCACATGAAATTTAAATCACCAACAATCTACAAGTAGAAGAATATATATCTATAAGTTTTTTTTTTCTATTTTCAATTTTTTTCATATTTATTTGAAGATCCATTGTTAAAATTGTCAACATAACTCATTATTAAAGGATCCCTTCTCATATGTATAAAGGTATCAGATCATGTTTTGTCTATCTATAGTTCTATACCCAAGAGCATGAGCAGACTTGATAGCTGAAATGGTGTGGGGTGACAAGGGAATTTTCTTCAAGCTTCTCCCCACCTCATCTATTGACCTCCCTTGTGCATGGAGTTCTTCCATCATTCTAATCTGCAATATTTACTAATTAAAATTAAGAGTAATTATATAATTTTATATACGTACACTACAAATTAAGTTATTAAAACGTTGGCTCATGGACTCATGGCCGTCATGATCATCACTATTATTACCATCACCATCACCATCATACATGCTGTAGAATTGATATTATAATTCGAATATACACAAAAAATATGGCCTTTTTTTTAATACATGCTTTGGATCATTTTTTAATAAATACAATCACGGTCATTACTCATTAATCTTGCAATATGGCCTTTTTTTATAGAAAAAACAAATTAGCCAAAAATAATATATTTTCCATGACAACAAATAGAATGCATCTAAATTTTCAAAATATTTGTTACAGCTGCAGCATTCCATGGCATGGATTTGATGAGGTCGTTGAAGAGACTGGCGACTCCAAGATCATCAGCAACCCATAAATCGCTATCACAATCTATGATCGTCTCATCAAAGTCAAAAATTATCACAACTCCTTCCATTCAAACTTACAAGAGTGAGAAACGAATAATTTGGTTTGATTAGAGGCAGTGAGAAGAGATTTAATATCAATGTACCATGGGAGCATAATTTGTCATGATTTAATGTAGTAATATATAGAGATTAGAGATTGAGTTTTATACGTCATGATCTTACATTCAATATGAAATGATGCATTAATAAGTGGGTTTTTCTTTTAGTAGGTTAGTGGAATT